>ML395921.1:0-25807 GCA_005239525.1 Nicotiana knightiana | reverse complement strand
TCTTATATATATATATATATATATATATATATATATATATATATATATATATATATATAATTCTTTTTTTAAGAAAGTATTTATTTTAGAGACTTGATGTATTTGGTTAAGTTTTCTAGAAAGAAAAAAAAAATATTTCTGTGTAGTAGGAGAAATTATTTTTTAGAACTTGAAAAAGTAACTTTTTTCTAGAAGCACTTTTTGAACCTTGCCAAGTATAACTTATTGCTTCAACCTTTTTAAGGCATATCACAAGAATATTATTTGCAAACGTGTGTTCATAATATAATGTGTGACTATGGTTAAATCAAGTATATCATCAATCATAAGAATCGATCATCATATCAAAAATAAGGTATCATTAATCTAAATATTATCTCTAACATGGTTTATTGCTCTCACATAGTCATGCAATCGAGTAAGCCATTAAAGCAAGTAGAATACACAGTCAAGCAACGCATAATATAATCTACAATCTACTCCGAGCATAAATAACCCTAGCACATGTATATACGTTCACCACCTCGCTTATGCATCATCCCTGCATATAATAAACAATATAATTTATTAGGAAAAATTTCCTCAACCAATGTTAGGCAATACACTTACCTCATTCAGGCTAGTCTAAAGCTTCAAAATTGCTCTTCCCTTTATAATCACCTCTAACCAGCTCAAATCTAGCCAAAAGTCAAACAATGTTATAGCAAGTGACCTCAATCAATAAAGCTTGAATCTTTGAACAGTTTTTGAAAAGTCAACAAAAGTCAACCGGACCCGCGTGCTTAAAATCTGAAACTAATGCCAGATTTCAATGACCCATAATACTGTCGAGTCCAAATTAAATTCCAAATTCGAATCTTAATCGGTACTCAAATATCCACAATACACTTTCTTAAGTTGTAGGCAAAACTTTAAAATTTTACTTTATAAGTTCATAGTTAGAAATCCATGTGGATTCTTGAAATATAATCACACATGAGTAGAAATTACTTGCCTTATAGTCTTGTATGAAAATCTCCTTGAAATACTGTCCCTCTCCAAGTATAGGGTTCAAAATATAAGAATGGGCTAAATTTCGAAAATACGCAACTTATAAAGCTTGCCTAGGAGTATCCTTCGCGAACGCGGCCCAAGCCTCACGTTTGCGAAGTACAAAATGCTTATGTCCCCAAAATACTCCTTCGCAAATGTGACATAGAACCCGCGAATGCTAAGCATACCGCCCAACCCCCATCATAAACGCAACATTGCGTTCACGAAGGTGAAGGCTAATCTCCCAGCTTTAACTCCTCCATCACGAACGCAACTCCTTTAACACGAACGCGAATCACCACAACCACAAGCCTTCACAAACGCATCTCACCCAGTGCCAAAGCAAAGAACAAGCAATCCCCAGGCCAAATCTTTCATTGTGAATGCAGGACTCCCTTCGCAAACGCGAAGAACACCAAACACCAGCAGAAATTAGCCATCACAAACATGCTCCGGGTGGTCAGAAACTCACCCTAGCCCCTCGGGACCCAGTCCAACCATCCTAACAAGTCCATATATCTTATTCAAACTTATTCCAAATCACGAAACATCAAAAATAGTAATAAAACCAATAATCGAAGATCAAAATCCATCTCTTTAACTTCCAAACATTCCAACTTCGCCGAACACATCTGAATCACATTTAGACATTCTAGATTACAATCAAACTTTTCACACAATTTCAAATCAACTAGATGAACCCATCCAAAGTGTCAAAATCACACTCTTAGTTCGATAACACCATAATCAACTTCCGGTCAAACTTAAGAACTCTCTAATTCTTCAAATTGCTAACTTTTGATAAATAGAGTCAAAACCTTCTAGGAACCTCCAAATCCAAATCCGAACATACACCTAAGTGCAAAACTACCATACTAACCCATTAAACCTATCAAACTGTGATTCCGAAATCATTTATTCCATAGTCAAATTTTGGTCAACGCTTCCAACTTAAAGCAAAATTGAGAATAAATCTTCCAAACCAACCCCGAACATCCCGAAAAATAAAACGACTCGTACTTGCAAGTTTTAATACATCATGTGAAGATATTTGAGATCTCAAACAACAATACAAAATGCGAAAGCTCAAAATGGCCGGTCAGATCGTTATATTCTCCTCTACTTAACATACGTTCTTCCTTGAACAAACCAAGAATCATTCCAAAGCCATCAAATAACTGTATAAGCTCATCATACACACCAATGAGTGATCCCATTCTACCTCGATCCATATAAATCCATTAATATAACTGCCTGGAGATTCTTCTTTCAACCTTAGCTTATAACCCTTAGAACCAAATTTCACTATACGAAACTACCCCCATGATTCATTTCTTGTATATATGCACTGTATCAATGCTCTCAAGCTCTATTAAGCCACAATCGCACTGCCAAGATGCAAGCACATGATGTACCCCATATATATCTCATATACTCATTGCAATATCTTCAGACTGCAATAGTTGCTCGTTACCAAATCCGCTAGCGGTAAAATACCTCATCTCAAATAAATCCTTGTCCCAAGCCTTCACAATAATGCTAATGATGAAATAAACGTGTAGAAACTCATAATCACTTATCATATTAACAAGTAGTGATCCTCCTTCCTCCTGTAATACCCATTGCATGTTCTAGGAAGCCTAAAAGCATTTTCTTCCAAATACACCCTAATTGTTATTAAATACTATTATGTGTGGAAGTACTCTCTATTGTTATGTGATGGGCACTTGATTCATGAAGGAAAGGTAATTATTGACCTCTATGTTAGAGTAAGTGAGCGAGTTATAAATAATGCATGGTGCTTTTGAGTCGAATCTTGAGGCTAGGTGTTACACTATTGTGCTTAATCGATTTTAAATATTCTTGGTATGATGAGTTATGAAAGTTGTTTAAAGTGGTCATGTCATTATAAAGTGTAGTCTGATTGCTCAAGGACGAGCAATGGTTTAATTGTGGGGTATTGATGGTAGGCTATAATTGCGTGTTTTAGTTGCTTATCACACTTTAATTGAGTTTGAGCTTTAATCGCTAGTGTTTTGCATTAATTATATATTTTATGCCTTGTAGGAGTGATTCCGAGCTATGTTGATGTTATGGAATGAATTCAAGCTATTCTGGAGCTTTGAAGTTTGAGTAAAATCCCAAGGATTAAGTTGGGATCGAGTTCGGGGATCAACAGACACTAGTGCACTTAACGAGAAAAATGAAAAATCGAGCAGGACGCATCCCATGTGCGTGAGCACGCACTGCGCGCATGTGAGGCTGAATACCATCCAAAGTATGCAGCAAAATGTGTGAGCACACTCTCAGGTGCACAGCCGTGCACGTCCAATTCCGGAAAGAGTCCTATTTCGCAAAGGAGAAGGTGTGTTTGTTTGGGCCCGACCATACTTGGTATATATACATGGAAAAGTTGTATTTTTTGGACTTTTGACATACTTTTGACCTAAAGGGACTAAGGAGAAATGGGAGAAACAATAGCACAAGGATTTCACCATTCAATCCTCACTCAAGACAAGAGTTTGGATCGTTTATGTTTTCCTTTAACTTAAACTTATTTGTGGTGAATTACTCCATACCTATGGAGTAGTTCTTCTTTAGGGATTGATGGAGTTGGTGTATTGAGAATTGTTTGTGGATATTAACTCTAGTTTTATGAATTGAATCATTTTGGGTGTTTTAATTGTTGCATCTATATTCACATGTTCATTTAATAGAATGAGGCATAACTTTTGTGATGTTTTTGCATTATCTTGTTGGTTGAATTCATTGATTCTTCTTAGTAATCGAAATAATCTAGTTGAATTATTGTTTAGACCTAAGTAGGAGGATAATCGAAAGAGGTTCTCCTAAACACTAATCCTTTACGAATTCTTTCATATCTTCACCGAGCTTAACTTAGTTCATATTGTGAGATTGAGACTTAATCGAGAGAGGAGTTTATACTAAACGTTTGAACTATAATTGAGTGAATCTGAAAGACTTACTTGAACCTTAGAAGTGAATCGACTAGAGTAAATCCCAGACAAGTATCTTGCACATATCCCATCAATCCCTATTTTCTCCCATTGATATCTTCTTTGCTTACTTTTGTTGCGATTGTGATTAGCCAATAATTTAGACTTTTAGTTAATTTTAATTTTAATCACACAACTCTAAATTGTTGATCATCTTGGATAGCAATTAAATTAGAAGCTATGAAAACACTATTTAAATCCAATCCACGTGGATACGATATTTCTCTATACTATATTCGACTAGCGAGCCTAAGTTTATACACTGATGTTGCGCTCATCACCTAGCCGAAATAGGACATTTACTCTGTAAAAATTGCACTAGCGCGCCGCATGGGGCGACGCACCATGCGGGGCACTAGTGGGGAATTATAGAGAGCTGATTTTTTCACTTTGCAGGAATTTCGCACTAGCGCCCCTCTACGCATGGCGCGGGCGGTAGTGCAATGTTCTTAGAGTAATTTTATTTTCTCATTTTTTTAACATCCAGACTTGGTCCTCGACCCCTAAACATGATCTCGACTTAATTTCTTAGGCTCTACTCAGACTCCAAAGCTCCAACTTATTCAAATTAGCTCCAAAACATCTACATACCTCGAAATAAAACTACTATTGATATGCAAACACACGACGCAAGTTCTAGACATCAAATGCAATACACAGAATGACACAAAACCTCACACCCACATGGTACATAACTCACTCAAGATTGGACTATTAAGACACTCTAGTCAAAGCAGTTAAACAAAGCTAAGATCATACAATTTAAGGTACTTATGCAAGAGTCAAAAACTGAGCCTAAGCGTCACAACTACAGTACAAGGTTTCATATTCCTAAGAAAAATAAAAACTAACTACACACGGTTCAAACAAAACCCTTGAAAAAGAACCGCGGCACAAAGAAAAACCAAGGGGAAATTATTAAATTACCTACAAAATAAAATATTTTTGTCTTTTTTGTTCCGACTTTAATATCTCAAGAAACCTGTCGATGATATCCATCGTCGGGAAAAATCAAAAATTTTAATTTTTTAATAAATTTTTTATGTTTTTTCCAAGTATTTTCTATCTCTAACTACTACAACTAACAAAAAGAAAACTAATATACATACATACAAATATCCCCCGCCATACACTTTAAGTTGTGGCATGTCTCTATCACATACAATTAAAAAGCGCAAGGTAAAGGAAACTTTCCTGAATTTTCTTCTTTTCCGAGAACTTATGAACTCCACCCCTAATTCTGAATTCATTCCTCATTTTCGCTCCTTGGGATTTTCTGTGGAGCTCATTAAGCCCAATTCTTCTGAGTTACATGCAAGACCCGCTCTTTTCGTTCTTTCTTTTCCTCATCTTGTGTAGTGAATTGCTTGTTCATGATGATCCTTAACTTGTTTTTGCATTCTTTCACAGGATCAATCCATACATATTCCAATAAATCCCCAAAAATAAAATTCATATGATCAAGGTTAGAATAAGAAAGCAAAGAAGAAAGGTCAAGTGAATATTCCTCTGGTGTGTCCAAGAACATTTGTTTCTCATTCTCTTCTACTAAAGGTTGCAAATGTGGAAAGGCGGATGGGGGTTTGAAATTTTCGTCCGTTGCTTCACACTCAACCACAGCCTTATTTTCAATCATCTCAATTGAATCAGAGTTCTCTTGAACAGTGAAAAGCTCTCTCTGTGGATGCTCATCATCTTGAGTAGACTCGTTCTGGAAAGGTATCTCCGCCATATACTCACCATCACAACGCAATGAGATTTCTGAAAGTATACTTACTAATTGACGAACTCGCGTTGTTAGGTTCTTAATAGCTTCATCATTTTGCATAAACCTTTCTTCAACACTATTCATGAACCTATGCATAACGCTTCTAAACTACCATTCTCCTCTTGAGGTGTGATCACGCCCAACTATATCTTATAAAAGACAAAGCGGTCGTTGCAAATATAATCCGATTTACAGTCCAGAGTCGAATCCTCAGGAACTAACCTATCTATTACAACTTGTGGTATGCTAATATAAGCTCAGACAATTTCCGGATGCAAGATTTTTATCAATAAATATTGGGATTTGTTTAACTAAAGTTAAAACAATATTAAAACTAACAATAGTCTAGATTAAAGATAATTCAATGGTAAAAAGATCTAGGGTGTTGATTTCCCCAATTGCCGGATTAAGTCTTAACTCTTTTGCTATAATCTCGTCGTAATACTCTATGAGGATTATGAGCTGTGGGTTACCGCAATTATCTCTCGATCAACTACGATAATTTACTAGAGCATTCTCTCGAACTACTCTAGCTGATAGTTTATACTGCTCAAAATTATATCCCACCAAAGTTTCGTTATCTCTAACCCCACTTTTAAATTCAAGTAATGAATCTCGTTAATTACCCAAAAGTGGTGTTGTTCAACAACAATCTAACCTAGTATTCTTTTTCAAGCAACACAAGGCAATTAGACACGATTAATCAAGGGCCCAGTCAATTAATCTCCATACAAAATGTAGTTGAACAATCATAGAATAACCCCGGCTCGATTATAACAAAATTGAGTCAAAACTTCATCTAACAATTGGTTCCATCAACCCTAGATGGATTGTTTAGCTACTCATGCTAAAATACAAAGAAAGCATAGAATAATTCATCATTCCCAAAACAATGACAAAAGATGGAGAATAGAAAAACGGTAATTGTAGCCTGGTCTTCTCACACTTGTTCTCCCTCCAAAAGTTGACCTAAAACAAGTTTAAAACCTAGATATCCTTTCTTTTGGGCGAGCTGGACCTTTTATAGGTTAAGAGGAATTGCCCCCAAGCTTCCAATTTTACCCCTGAATTTACCGCGTGCTGGACGGGACTAGCGCGCCACGCTCGTTCCCGCGCTCGTGCCCGCGCTAATAGCATATCACACTGCCCAGTGTTGTTTGCTCTAGCGTGGCCGCGCTTGGCCCACGCTAGAGGGGCTCATATATTTTCCTCTCTTTTTTTCATCCGTCCTCACATGCATTCAACTCCGAGGGCCTTTCTTGATTTAATTTAGCTCCAAACACTGTCCTAGGTCCTCATAAGCACGACTTTTTCCTGCAAAACATAAAATTCACAATTAGAGCCATTTTATCGTCATTTAACCTTCCTAGAACAATGAAGAATAGTAAAGTTGGGGTATAAATAGTCGCTAAACTACATGAATCTAGCCTATTATCAAGGTGGTTGTCTCACTTTGTTTTCATTGCAGTCATAATTAGGATATTCATCCCAACCAGAGTCAGAATTGTGGCCATATGAATCCTCATACTTGTATAGAAACAGAGTGAGACTGCTCAAAAGACGAACCATAGGAAGAATGCATACCTGCTTGACGGTCATCCCATAGATGATTTCCACCGCATTTAAAACATATAGCAGACTGCTGATAACGTTCAGCTGCTAACTCTTCAATCGTTTTCTTAGGTTGGTTGTCCTCCATCTTCACAACATTTTGAGTTCAAAATCTATAGTATCTTCTCCAAGTTGTTAGATACTACAAAACAAACCTTGAAAAGAAGTTAACTAATAAAGAAAATAAAATAGAAACGGAAAAAGAAAAGAAAGAAAAAAAAAACTAACTCCTGAATCAGCACCATAAACTATTTCAAACACTGCTGATTGCCAATCCCCGGCAACGACGCCAAAATTTGACGAGCGCAAAACACGCACTTAAATTCTGCTCGCTAGTCAAATATAGTATAGTATAATATCGTATCCACAAGGATTGTATTTAAATAATATTCTTGTAGTTTCTAGCTTGATTGCTATCCAAGATGATCAATAATTGAGAAGTATATGATTTCTAACTAAAATTACTAAGAGTCCTAAGCCATTGACTAATGACAATCGAAACAAAGATAAGCAAGGGAATTATCAGTGGGAGAAAATAGGTGTTGATATGATAGGTGCAAGATAATTGTTTGGGATCTAACTCTAGATCTAACTGTCCAAGTATAGGGTTCAAGATATAAGAATGGGATAAATTCCCAAAATACACAAATTATAAAGTTTGCCCAGGACTATCCTTCGTGAACGCGGCCCAAGCCTCACGTTTGCGAAGTACAAAATGCTTATGTCCCCAAAATACTCCTTCGCAAATGCGACATAGTACCGGCAAATGCTAAGCCTACCGCCTAACCCCCATCACGAACGCAACACTGTGTTCACGAAGGCAAAGGCTAATCTCCCAGATTCAGCTCCTCCATCACGAACGCGACTCCTTTAACACGAACGCGAATCACCACAACACAAGCCTTCAGGAACGCATCTCACCCAGTGCAAAAGCAAAGAACAAGCAATCCCCAACCCAAATCTTTCATTGTGAATGCAGGAATCCCTTCGCAAATGCGAAGAACACCAAACACCAACATAAATTAGCCATCACAAACATGCTCCGGGTGGTCCGAAGCTCACCCTAGCCCCTCGAGACCCTGTCCAACCATCCTAGCAAGTCCATATATCTTATTCAAACTTACTCCAAATCACGAAACATCAAAAATAGTAATAAAACCAATAATCAAAGATCAAAATCCATCTCTTTAATTTCCAAACATTCTAACTTCGCTGAACACATCTGAATCACATTTAGAGATTCTAGATTACAATCAAACTTTCCACACAAGTTCAAATCAACTAGATGAACCCATCCAAAGTGTCAAAATCACATTCTTTGTTCGATAACACCATAGTCAACTTCCGGTCAAACTTAAAAACTCTCCAATTCTTCAAATTGCTAACTTTTGATAAATAGAGTCAAAACTTTGTAGGAACCTCCAAATCGAAATTCGAACATACACCCAAGTGCAAAATTAACATACTAACCCATTGAAGCTATCAAATTGTGATTCTGAAGTCATTTATTCCATAGTAAATTTTGGTCAACGCTTCCAACTTAAAGCAAAATTGAGAATAAATCTTCCAAACCAACCCCGAACATCCCGAAAAATCAAACGACTCGTACTTGCAAGTTTTAATACATCATGATATTTGAGATCTCAAACAAAAATACGAATTGCGAAAGATCAAAATGACTGGTCAGATCGTTATATTCTCCTCAACTTAAGCATACGTTCATCCTTGAACAAACCAAGAATCATTCCAAAGACATGAAACTGTCACAACCCAAACCTATGGGCCGCGACGGGCACATGGTACCTTACTTAATCGAGTACCAACACAACGTATCTTTCATATAATCTTATAATAGGCAAGTGAACCGGAGTAAAGCATGAGGGAATACAAACTTATTTATTAGACATACTGGCCTATAAGACCAAAAATAACCATTCGTATATTATACATAGGCCGACAAGGCTATACAAGCTTTCGTATACATGACATCTGTCTACCAGCCTCTAAGAGTATATACTTAACTTAAAGGTCGGGACAGAGCCCCGCCATACCAAACAATACACATCTAAATCATACTGACCAAACGAGCAACTCCGAAGCAAATGGAGCATACCAACATCTTCCGCTGAGCTGATAGCCTAATTGGAGGGCTCTCGGCCTGTCTATCGGGACCTGCGGGCATGAATGCAGCATCCCCAGCCAAAAGGGAGATCAGTACGAATAATGTACCGAGTATGTAAGGCACATAAATAAGTACATAAAAGACATGGAAGAAATATAGAGTAAATGACTCAACTTGTAAGTCTGGATAACTTTTTAAATCATGAAATAATCATGGTGTCATGCATATGCGTATGAATGTCATGTCGTGCATAGGTACATGTTTCATAACATCATCAAGCCTCTGAGGGAATCCCATCATATCATCTCGGTCACTGTGGGCAAATCATCAATTTATACCAGCTGATCAGGTGGTGGTGCGTATATAACGCCAAAACCTTTCCCATATCCCATATATATATATATATATATATATATATATATAGATATAGATATAACGTCATCTGGTCATCGGTCAATGTACATGTATAAATGCATGAAATGCATAAGAAATATGTTAATAAGATTTTCTCGGAATGCCATAAAACCAATATGACTTTCGGATAAACTTTATCAAATATGTAGTATTTTTCTGAGACCCATGAACAGAAGATATAATAATAATTCACATGGAGAATCAAGAATATAGACACCCTTAGTATTTATATGAATAGAGTTATTTATGGAAGTTGTGTATTTTGCTCGTTTCATTTGTATTATTTGGATCATGCCAAAAAGAGAGAAGGGATAGCCTTAACATACTTGAGCCGATTTTCTTGAAAATCCCTCTAACACACGTCAATTGCGACAACACGTAACGGCGGACCGAAGTAGAAAAAATCCGTATGATATTCTTGAGAAAGATTGTACTGTGATTCCTTATAATTGCATCTCACGCTACTGTAGCATTATGAAATTTCATATGAATTCATTTGGGAATTCATCCGATACTTACTTAGCACATACATCTCTTATAATTTTGAGGTTATCCCACCTAATTCTTTGAAAATAACACATGAATCTATAGGATTTGATCAAACGCCTCATTTGAATGTGAACTGGACTTTTGGTAATCAAATTGGGAGCTAGTTAGGATGCATTGTATTTTCACGTAAGAAATCAACCAAGGTACTTATGTCCAATTCTCTAAATAAATGAAAACGTGTAATCATGTTGTATCTTGACTCATCATAGACATTTTGCCACATATATAATTAAATTAAGAGTCATAATATCATGATTCTTTTGCTGCCATGTTTTGATGTAATACTTTTCCAAATATGTGGATTAATTAGGTAATGTCCCGGTACCCGGTAATTAATCGATTACCCGCATAATCAAGAATTATCTCAATTTACTTAAAATACTATTCACTTTTAACATATTTTATACACCTTACTGTTATGGCCATGTGGTATCTTGTATGGTACTAGTATATAAATATTAGGTATTATTGCTCGACCCGTATTTTATCCCAACATGCCAAACTTGGACGAAAATTTATTTTTCTTGATTTGCTTCCCCTCTCACCTTCACGAATTTACTCATTTTCTTTAATTCGTGTACTTCATGCAACTTACTTATCGCTTGTTATAAATAGCATAAATACGTTAACCTCACGATAATCTCATCCCCTAGTCTACGTCGATTAGCTGAAGACAAAACTTTTAACGTGCAAAAATGTGAGATGTAACATGTAACATCTCATTTCCGATATTATATCAATTTACTTGTAGTGTACTTCCACGTACGAAAACATGGGGTGTAACATCATTCCCCCCTTTGGAACATTCGTCTTTGAATGTTTACTGATGCACTTATCATTCTCATAACCCATAGCTCTTGCGAATACTTTAGTATTCCTCTTTCCATCTAGGAGACCGTTATGTGAATGAATCCCAAAGGTCAGGGCATTCCCCCCTATTTAAGCCTCTTTCTTACACCATGACTTGTAGTCGGAATCCTTCTGATCTCATAATTGTTTCTAGCTTCTATCATGCAGCTTTTATGAGTCTAACTTTGTACGTGTTGCATATGCACCTATGCGACTCTTCTCTTCTCTTTCCTCCAGCTTTTATCCAATCTCCAGGCTTCACTTTATGAACATATACAAAATTATGTCAAGATGTCCCTCTGGGCGTCATTAGCTTTACTATATCTAAGTAGGCCATACTATACCATAATTCTTTCTTCGGTTTATCGTTACTGAGGTCTGCTAACGAACTCCAAGTTACTCTTGTTGTTTATCTTATATACATAAAGCTAAATCCCTTAACGCTTCTTCATTACTGTTCATCTTAAGACTGATGGCGTAATCTCATCTCGTACTTTGAAACTTTTACCCATCCATTGTTGATTCACCTCAGTGTTGTTCTACAATCTACCATTTGAAGACTTGAAACTTCTTACATAATACATGCCGCTAGGGCCCATGTCTCATCTGGGACACCTGGAGTAATTAGACTGATCCACTTAGGAGCGATACTATACTTCCATAATCATATTTTATAGCATCCCAATGTGATTCACCTTACGTGGGTATTTTAATCCCGTAGAATTCATGAAATCCTCTTCAAATCATTACTCAATCGAAGGTCCAAACGTGATCCTTTATCTATCACAATTACATCTTTATTCTACTACCGGGCCATCATTCCATCTCTTCTAAATGCTACTAGTCTTAGACTTCTTTGACACCCACGCTATACTAAGCTTTCTATAATTTAGAGAAACCATCAGCTTCCTTGTTTTCACGGGCTTAATCCCGAGGACTCATCCATTTTCGTCACCTTCTCATTTTCCCTTTTCTTATCCTTACTCATGTCTTTCTACAACCTTGTAGTTCTATCATACTTTAGATTGCGACCGATTTCCTTATGCTTTTCTGAAATCTTTCATCATATCTTCTATCTCTTTCATGACCTTCCTCCATATAGGTATAATTCACATCCATAACTTGAAGCTCTATTATAATACTTGTACCTCTGGTGTATACACAATTCGGTGGGAGCTTCATACTATTTTCTTATGAGGTAGGTACTATTCTAACTGATTTTTCGTACACCATTATAGAATATGACTATTGTACTATCTCTCTTGTACTTCTGATATTAAGAGTGATCCTGCAATGTTCTCAATCACGATTTCTATAATTTTCTGGGTCCAATTATCAGACTCCTGATTTACTTCGTTGATGTAACTCTTTAGTTTCCTCCTTCTTCTGATCGGCCTTTATGTCGGCTTAAGTTATCTCCCCATCTGTGGTTCATGGTATTAGTTATTCTGTTTAGCCTTTCATGGGCGCTGAAGAATATGCATGATACAATCCTTTAAGAATTTAATCTTTCGTCTAAGTTCTGGGCTCAAGTAACCAACTCTGGATGGGCACTAAGATAAGCTAGGAATTTAACTTAAAACTTTTCCTGGTCTTTCTGCCCTCTCGTGCATCCATACTTAGCTTATCTTAGTGCCCACACATGCCAGAGTTTTCGTGCAACTCATATGATCTTGAATATTACTTTTAATTTTACTTCACATTTATTAGCCACGGTAGGTGCCACTTTCCTTTGGAGTGCTTATAATGTTGTTGTGAGACTGTTGTTACACGACCATTTCCTCTTTAGGTCTTTGTGCTTAGGTCGAAGCCTTCTTCCTTATTTCCTCAGCTAGTCTTTCGTTGTAGTATTTCGGGAGAACCCTTGACTATCATAAAGTTGTGAGCTTACTATGGACCTTTTGATGTCCTTCCTTGCCTATAATCATCCGTAGTTGCTTACTCCGTGCCCTTGTGCTTGTAGGGTTGCTTCTGAACTGATATTTTGACTGTCTTCCCAGTGGCGCTTTCTTTTATCCCCCTAACGCTCATACGGTACCTTTAACTACCCGAACTCCTATTTGAATATATCTCAAGAATTATATTGACATTATTACGAGGCTGAATTCTCCATGTTGGGGTTTACCACATTTATCTTGCATGATCTGCTGATTTGTCTGTAACTTCTTGTCTAGTCATGACTAGGCTCTTCCTGAATTAACTACTAACTACTCGTCGGCCCATTCTCATATCCATATTTTGCGTAATCTCTCTTGGGTTATTTCCTTTGTCTAACTTACCTCTTGCACTGGCTTCTTATTTATTAATAACGTTCTGGGCAGGAACCCTTACTTCCTTTTTCTGACGTCGTGCTTACATAACATTCTGAAATCATAACATATCTGTAGGATTCGGATAATTGCAATCTCATTCCTTTCTTATTTTTATCTCATTCTTATTTTACCATTCCATAATTACTAGAACCGCTTAACTCTGACTTAATGCCATTATCACTCTATATCCCCCCCTTTAGGGGAGTACTAATAGCTGAAGCCACGAGGATCTACCTATAGATGTTTTACCTCTTCATCTTTGGCGTCGTTAGACAACATTAATGATCCTTACTCACCTTGCGGCAATCCTCCTGTATCAAGGATAACAAACCTTACTCGCGATTGTGACACTTAGCACAACTGGCATATATACAGTCTCTTAAGCTTAATTTTGCTCATATTGCTTGTTTTTAGGGAAACGTCTCCCTGAATGACCATTCTCTGAATTTATCATGGATCTTCTTCTATTGTCCATTGTATTATCGTCGGAACGAAATCTGAAATTCTTATGATGTTGACTATTATCAAATCACTCAGTCCCTAATTCATGTTTAAGTTTCCTTATTCACCAGTTCATACTGATTTCTATTACTCTGGGGTCTAACTTTCCTTTTGTTAATCATGTTAGATTCACGAAAATATTTCTCGAAATGAGAATGTGACTGTATGGCCTATACCCTTTTGTTTTCTTAAGGCCCATCACGTCCCGTCTATTTCTTCATTTGACTATAGACTCTGTAACACTCTACTGTTGCCATCCATGTATCACATCTCACTCATAATGCTTCATTTTCCCTCTTCGTACTTTCCTGCTAATATTTTTTATTTATCACTGTATCCTGAAAACTTTAACAAGATATTCTTTCGCTTTTACCTTCCCTTGCTCCATCTACTGGCTCTTCTGGCTGCCTAACATTCTCCCTCTACTAGGGACGAGAGCCATACTAAGGTAATATTTATCCCTTCAAGGTTTCTAGTTCCTATCTTTGTAGTACTCATACTTAGCTGTACTATTTTAGTGTGCACTATCTGGGTGTCTCACAAGGAGATCTATTAGCACATTTGCAATATCCTTCAGAAATGAATTAACGCAAACAATTCATCCACCATTTTGGCTCACTCTAACCCCAGCCAGATCGTGATATTATGTCCTTCTCTTAAACCATATTTGTTAGCTCACATAGAGAATAGCTCAGATCGGTGTGGCCAATTATACATACCTCTGTTACTGTTGAAGGTAACTCAAAATGCTTATATCTCTCTTCCTGAATGGTAAATAAGGATAATCTTTATTAATTGGGTACCTCGTAGCCTTCTTCACCTTGCTTCTTTTACTTGCTGCAACTCGTGTCTAACTTTTGATTCCGTTATACCTTTTTACCGTAAGAGTGGATAAGTATTCTTTCCTAAAAGCTCCTTATCAAGAACCGTACACCTTTTGATACACATATGATTTGCGGAAGATCTCTTATTTACTCATCATAAGCAAGATGCAAAATCGAGTTTGTGACGACTCAATCGGTTGTTTTGCATTATCAGACCCCGTTCCCCTAAATGAAACTCCCCATAGCGGCTTATTGTGATTTATGACTTGCGGGGGCGGGTGGTCCGGGATTCAGAAGTGTTTAGCGCATTAAAGGAACACTTAGTTCTTTAAGGTTGGCCTTTCTGGCCAAGTTTGACTTCGATCAACATTTTGAGTAAACGGCCTCGAAATCGAGTTTCGACGATTCTGGTAGCTTTGTATGATGATTTTGGACTTGGTCGTATGTTCGGAATGGGTTTTGGATGAACCGGGAGCGTTTCGGTGCCCAATATCGAAATAAGAATTTCCTTAAGTTCATATTGTGGTTTGGGACATGTTTTTGTGTTAACGAGGTCCGAATGGAATTCCAAGATCAGGAATAGTACCGTTATGTCATTTATGACTTGCCTGCAAAATTTGGTGTCATTCCAAGTAGTATAAGTCGGTTCAGCACATTGTTAGCGAATTCCATAAAATTAAAGTTCCTGAGTTTGATTCTAGGGGTTTTGAGGTGTGATTTTGAGTTTTAGCATTGTTGTGGGTGTTTCGAAGGCTCGAGCCAGTACGTATTATGATTCGGGACTTGTTGGTATATTTAGACGGGGGCTCGGGTGGGCCTAGGTCCCTCTCGGGCACCAAACGAGGCCAAAAACCAGCTGAAGCACTTGCTGGTGCACCTGATCTGGTGTGACCGCAGGTGCGGTTTCCCATTCGCAGGTGCGAGACCGCTCCTGCGGTCCCACCCTTGCAGATGCGACCCCCAGGTGGGCTGCCCAGTTCTCACAGGTGCGGGCCCTTTCCCGCAGGTGTGGACTCCTGCCCGCAGGTGAGAGTCGAGGCCCTTGTCCCATTTTTCGCAGGTGCGAGCTATTGCTCGCAGGTGTGGTCCTTGAGCCGCAGGTGCAGAACCACTGTAGGCAGTGTGTTCTTTTAAAACACGAGAAATGTTCATTTTCTCCATTTTTGTTCCACCATTGTCGACCTAGAGAGGCCAATCCACCTAGCTACTGATAAGGTAAGTAAATTCTACCCTAGTATTAGTTTAATACATGAATTACTAGTTAAATAAACTACTTAATTAGTGAAAAATCAAGGAAAATGGGTAATAACCTAGGGTTTTCGAGAATTTAGAGAACTACCTGCGAATTGGCTATGAAATCATGCAAAAATTATATATTAACGATCTTTAGGTTATGGGTGAGTGTTTCCTTCGAGAATTTTTGGAATCCGAGCGTGCGGGCCCGGGGGTGGATTTTGGGATTTCTTCAAGAATGATGAATTGACTAAATAAGTAGGAGAATTCCATTCCTTGAGTATAATTTGATATATTTGTATAACATTGGCTAGTTTCGAGTCCTTGGGTGACGAGTATGGAGTTTCAGGCGCGTTCTTGGTCCGGGAAGTAGATTCGACACGAGGTGAGTCTCCTTTCTAACCTCGTAAGAGGGAATTTCCCCCATAGATGATTTAAATGCTATGTGTGATGCTTGTGGGGGCTACGTACGTACAAAGTGACGAGAATACGTACGTAGCGACTATTATAATTATGTTCGGGTAGTTAGGCCCACATCATGCCTTATGTTCTTCCTTATAATGAATTATATGTTATGAATTCACGTGATATGTAGTATTATTTCCCTGAGATTTATGGAACTTGATAATTTGAAGGAATTGATTATGGAAAGTAATTTTAAAAGAATATTGTGTGTGCATGTGATCGCTTCACAAATTTACATTCCGCGAGCGGTGTGTGATTTCCCCCACTCTCATGGGAGCGGGCCGTACGCCACGACGGATTGATAGATGCACTTATGGTTCGGGCCATTCGACCCTCGACAGTGCATAAATATGATTATTTTATGGCAAAATGCACTTATGGTTCGGGCCGTTCGACCCTCCGCAGTGCATAGATATGAGTACTTTATGGCAAAGTTGCACTTATGGTTCAGGCCGTTCAACCCTCGGCAGTGCACAAATATGATTATTTTTATGGCTCAGGCCGGTTGTCCTTATCCCGTATGCACACGATAAATTGTTACTGAATTCATGGATATTGATTTGACAGATATTTGGGGGAAGATGAAGTAGTAATTATTTATTTATTTCCAATATTTACTTGGATTTCAGTGCCTTATATATTTGCTTCTTCACTACCTTTACATGCCTACCGTTTTCATCATATTTTGTTAAATTATATTGTTGGACCTTAGTGAGTGTCAAGTCGACCTCTCGTCACTACTTCTTCGAGATAAGACGGGATACTCACTAGGTACATATATTTTTATCTACTCATGCTACACTTCTGTACTTAATTGTACAGGTTCTGAGGCTGGTGCATCTGGTCTTCAGACCGGAGCTTGATTCTGATTATAGTCAGACCTGACTTCACGGTGAGCTGCTTCTCCTGGCGATCTCCGGTAGCACCATGGAGTTTCTTTTGCTTATTTCCGGTCTATTTCTTTCAGACAGTGGGAATGTATATTATATCTTTTGTATATTTTGTTAGTATGCCTGTAGGACTTGTGACACTAGTTCCTGGCACACACGTGGTAGTTATTGTGGATTACGGGTCTGTATATATATATTTGCTCATGCCTCCTTATGACCTCTTTTGATTAAAACTGGCTAATTATCCTTTTCGATTTATGTTTTAAGCTTTAAAGACTTGGTATATGTTGAATTGTTTAATCAAATAAGAAAGAACCCTTGGTAAATTGAGTGTTGGCTTGCCTGACCCCGCTATTGGGTGCCATCATGACCTGAGTTATGATTTTGGGTCGTGACAACATGGTATCAGAGCACTAGGTTCACGTAAGTTCACGAGTCACGGGCAAACCCAGTTGAGTCTTACGGATCGGTATGGAGACGTCTGTACTTATCTTCAGGAAGCTATATGGTGTTAAGAAACCTCTCTTTATTCTTATTCTATCATGCAGTCGATGGTTTACTAAATCTCATTCTTCTATTCTCTCATGGATGGTGAGGACGCGTGCATCTGATGTTCCAGACCCGGGAGGGTCCACTACCCTTGTTGTCCGAGGCCGTGGCAGAGGTAAAGGGAGGGAGTCGGCCCGAGGTAGAAGATGAGGGCGTCCTAGAGCTATTCCGGTTGCACCACCACCAGCAGATCCTATATACAGGAGCAGGACAAGGTGCCCCCAGCAGATCTTGCTCCACTAGACTTCATGACAGCGCCAGGCTTCCAGGAGGTCATGGGCCGTATGATGAGATTTATGGACACTATGTCCCATGCTGGTTTATTTCCACAGATCCTGCCGCTTCTCAGGCGGGAGGGGGATCCAGAACCCTACTGCCCAGCTGCAGGCCAGACAACAATATTACATCATACCCCGGGTACACTGCCCGAGGGTGGGGTCCAGCCTGTAGCAGCATCACCTGAGCCCAGACCAGCTGCAGACGGCGATCCGCAGAAGTTATTAGACAAATGGACTCGAATGCACCCTCAAGTCTTCGAGGGTGAGCGAGGCGAGGATGCCCAGGATTTCATTGACAGGTGCAGGGATAGACTGCACAACATGAGGATACTAGAGTCCCATGGAGTGGATTTCACTACCTTCCAGTTGGAGGGCAGAGCTCGTAGGTGGTGGCAGTCCTATATTCTCAGCAGGCCAGAAGATTCTCCTCCTGTCACTTGGGAGAAGTTCACGCAGATGTTTCTGGATAGATATATCCCACCCTCTAAGAGGGAAGAGCTGCGATATCAGTTTGAGCGGCTAGAGCAGGGACAAATGTCAGTGAAAGATTATGAGGCCAAATTTTCAGAGTTGTCTCGCCATGCACTCATGATACTACCTACTGATGCAGAGAGGGTGCGGAGATCTGTGGCTGGGTTGCATCCAGCTATTAGGGCCACCATGGCCCGAGAGGTGGAGATGGGTACTCCTTATCAGCTCGTGGTAGAGATTGCTCGCAGGATCGAGGGGTATCGGTCGAGGAGCAGGGAGCAGGTGCAGCAGGACAAGAGGGCTAGATTCTCCGGAGATTTCAGAGGTGCCCCAATTAGGGGCAGTTGTCAGTTTAGCAGTAGTCAGCCCAGCAGGCCTTCATATTCAGCACCTCCACCACCTCCCCGAGGTGTTCCAGCGAGGTCTCATTTCAGCGCCATGCTAGAGCGTTCCTACCGTCCTCCAGCCATTCAGAGTTCACCTAGTGGTTATCCCAGTCATCTGAGATCCTCCAACCCCTACTTTAGTGCTATGCCAGAGGGATCACATCGCCCTCCGTTCATTCAAGGTTCTTCTTCGGGGCAGCAGATTATGGTAGCTGGAGGTTGTTATGAGTGTGAGGAGCCAGGTCATATGAGGATACATTGTCCCAGGTTTCAGGGCAAGGCTGTGCAGCAGGGTTATCAGTCGATGGGTCCAGCACTAGCAATTCGTCCACCTAGAGGTGGAGGACTGGTTGGCATGGGTCGTCCTAGAGGTGGAGGCCAGTCAGGGGGAGGTCAGGCAGCTCCTGTTCACTCTGGTGGAGCTCAGTCTTGCCGTACTCCAACTAGATTCTATGCCATTCCGGCCAGATTAGATGCAGTGGACTCAGACACCGTGATCACAGGTATTATCTTAGTATGTGTAGAGAGGCTTTAGTGTTATTTGATCCAGGATCCACCTATTCATATGTTTCAGCATTATTTTCTCATTTTCTAGATGCTCCTCGCGAGTCCTTGGGTTCTCCTATATATGTGTCCACTCCTATGGGCGATTCTGTGGTGGTAGACCGGATATATCAGTCTTGTGTGATCACATTCGGTGGATTCGAGACCAGAGCGGACCTTTTATTGCTCCTCATGGTCGATTTTGAGGTTATTCTAGGCATGTATTTGCTATCTCCTTATCATGCCGTGCTAGATTTCCATGCCAAGACAGTTACTTTAGCTATGCCCGAGCCGCCTAGGCTGGAGTGAAGAGGTTCCTCAGTTAGTGCAGCCAGCCGGGTTATTTCATTCCTGAAGGCTCGACATATGGTCGAGAAGGGTTGTCTGGCCTATCTTGCTTATGTGTGGCACACCACCGTCGAGTCTCCGACGATTGATTCAGTGCCAGTGGTTCGAGAGTTTGCTGATGTATTTCCTTCAGACCTTCCAGGTATGCCTCCGGATCGAGATATTGGTTTCTGCATTGATTTAGCTCCAGACACCCAGCCTATATCTATTCCTCCATACCGTATGGCTCCGAAAGAGTTGAAGGAGTTGAAGGAGCAACTTGAGGAGTTGTTGGCTAAGGGGTTCATTAGACCGAGTGTATCGTCGTGGGGTGCTCCAGTTCTATTCGTGAAGAAGAAGGATGGGTCCATGCGGATATGTATTGATTACCGCCAGTTGAACAAGGTCACCATTTAGAACAAGTATCCCTTGCCGCGCATCGATGATTTGTTTGACCAGTTTCAGGGTGCTCGAGTGTTTTCTAAGATTGATTTGAGATCGGGATACCATCAGTTGAAGATTCGGGCCTCGGATGTTCCGAAGTCTGCTTTCTGTACGAGATATGGCCATTATGAGTTCCTGGTGATGTCCTTTGGCTTGACTAATGCCCCAACATCATTCATGGACTTGATGAATAGGGTGTTCAGGCTGTATATTGATTCCTTTTCATTGTCTTTATTGATGACATCTTGATTTAGTCACGTAGCCTGGGGGAGAACGAGCAGCATTTGAGAGTTGTGCTCCAGACTTTGCGGGAACAGAAGCTATATGCTAAGTTCTCCAAGTGCGAGTTTTGGTTGGATTCCGTAGCATTCTTGGGGCATGTGGTATCCGGAGAGGGTATCAAGGTTGATCCTCAGAATATCAAGGTAGTTCAGAGTTGGTCGCGTCCTACTTCAGCTACAGAAATCAGGAGCTTTTTGGGCATAGCAGGAAATTATCGCCGATTTGTAGAGGTGTTTTCTTCGATTGCAGCTCCATTGACTAGATTGACTAAAAAGAATGCCCCGTTCCGGTGGTCTGACGAGTGTGAGGCGGGTTTTCATAAGCTCAAGGCGGCATTGACTTCTGCACCAGTCCTGGTATTGCCTTCCGGTTCTAGGATGTACACAGTATATTGCAACGCTTCACGCGTTGGCTTGGGGTGTGTGTTGATGCAGGAAGGGAAAGTTATTACTTATGCTTCGCACCAGCTGAAGGTTCATGAGAAGAATTACCCTGTGCACAATTTGGAGTTGGCGGCGATTGTTCATGCTCTTAAGATTTGGAGGCACTACTTGTATGGGGTGTCCTGTGAGGTTTATACAGACCACCGCAGCTTGCAGCACTTGTTAAAGCAGAGAGATCTTAATCTGAGGCAGCGCATATGGCTTGAGTTGTTGAAGGATTATGATATCACCATTCTTTATCATCCGGGCAAGGCAAATGTGGTAGCAGATGCCTTGAGCATGAAGGTAAAGAGTATGGGTAGTTTGGCTTATACTGCAGCAGAGGAGAGACCTCTAGCCTTGGACATTCAGTCCTTGCCTAATCGCCTGGTGAGATTAGAACTTTTAGAGCCTCGTCGAGTTTTAGCACATGTGGTTGCTCAGTCTTCGTTATTAGGGGAGATTAAGGCCCGGCAGTTCGATGATCCGTGCTTAGCAGAGCTTAGGGAGACAGTGGTACAGGGTGGTGCCAAGGAGGTTACTATTGGCGAGGATGTTGTTCTGAGACTTTTGGGCCGCTTATGTGTTCCTAATGTTGATGGCCTGAGGGAGAGGATTCTAGAAGAGGCACACAGTTCTCGGTATTCTGTTCGTCCTGGTGCTACGAAGATGTATCGTGATTTGAAGCAGCATTACTGGTGGAGGCGAATGAAGAGGGACATTGTGGAGTATGTGACTAGGTGTCTTAATTGCCAGCAGGTGAAGTATGAGCACCAGAGGCCAGGAGGCCTACTTCAGCAGATGCCCATTCCTGAGTGGAAATGGGAGCGCATCACTATGGACTTCGTGGTTGGGTTTCCTCGGACTTTGCGGAAGGTCGACGCGGTTTGGGTCATTGTGGATAGATTGACCAAATCGGCACATTTCATTCCTGTAGCTACTACATATACTTATGAGAGGTTATCCTAGATCTACATTCGGGAAATAGTCCGGTTGCACGGTGTGCCGGTGTTCATTATATCAGATCGAGGTCCTCTATTCACCTCGCACTTCTGGAGAGCATTGCATAGTGAGATGGGTACCCAGATAGACCTCAGCACAACATTTCAACCTCAGAATGATGGCCAGTCGGAGCGTATAATTTAGATATTGGAGGACATGCTCAGGGCATGTGTGATTGACTTTAGAGGTCAGTGAGACCAGTTCTTGCCTTTGACCGAGTTTGCTTACAATAATAGTTATCAGTCCAGCATTGAGATGGCTCCATTTGAGGCTTTGTATGGTCGGCGATGCCGTTCTCCTATCGGGTGGTTTGAGCCTGGAGAGGCTAAGTTATATGGCACCGACCGGGTGAGGGATGCTTTGGAGAGGGTGAAGTTGATTCAGGAGAGGCTCGTCACAACACAGTCCAGACTGAAGAGTTACGCGGATTAGAGGGCGCGTGATGTATCATTTATGGAGGGAGACAAGGTTCTGTTGAAGGTTTCGCCGATGAAGGGTATTATGAGGTTCGGGAAGAAGGGCAAGTTGAGCTCGAGGTTTATAGGTCCCTTCGAGGTGTTGAGGCATGTTGGGGAGGTTGCTTATGAGCTAGCTTTACCTCCCAGTTTATCAGGAGTTCATCCGGTCTTCCATGTATCCATGCTCCGGCGGTACCATGCCGACTTCTCTCACGTGGTTGGTTTCAGCACTATTCAGTTGGATGAGAGGTTGGGCTACGAGGAGGAGCCAATTTCTATTATTGATAGACATGATCGTTATTTGAGGTCCAAGAGAGTTTCTGCGGTGAAAGTCCAATGGAGGGGCCAACCAGTCGAGGAAGTGACCTAGGATTCCGAGGAGGACATGCGGAGCAGATATCCGCACTTATTCAGCACTTTAGGTATGATTCTAGACACGTTCGAGGACGAACGTTTGTTTAAGAGGTGGAGAATGTAACGACCCGACCGGTCGTTTTGCATTATCAGACCCTGTTCCTCTAAATGAAACTCCTCATAATGGCTTATTGTGATTTAAGACTTGCGGGGGCGGGTGGTACGGGATTCGGAAGTGTTTAGAGCAGTAAAGGAACACTTAGTTCCTTAAGGTTGGCCTTTTTGGCCAAGTTTGACTTCGGTCAACATTTTGAGTAAACGACCTTGGAATCGAGTTTTGACGGTTCCGGTAGCTTCGTATGATGATTTCGAACTTGAGCGTATGTTCGGAATGGGTTTTGGATAACCCGGGAGCATTTCGGCGCCCAATATCGAAATAAGAGTTCCCTTAAGTTCATATTGTGGTTTGGGACGTGTTTTTGTGTTATCGAGGTCCGAATGGAATTCCAAGATCTGAAATAGTTCCGTTATGTCATTTATGACTTGCCTGCAAAATTTGGTGTCATTCCGAGTAATATAGGTCGATTCAGCGCATTATTAGCGAATTCCAGAAACTTAAAGTTCCTGATTTTGATTCTAGGGGTTTTGAGGTGTGATTTTGAGTTTTAGCGTTATTATGGGTGTTCCGAAGGCTCGAGCGAGTCCGTATTATGATTTTGGACTTGTTGGTATATTTGGACGGGGGCTCGGGTGGGCCCAGGTGCCACTCGGGCACCAAACGAGGCAAAAAACCAGCTGAAGCAGTTGCTGGTGCACCTGATCTGGTGTGACCGCAGGTGCGGTTGCCCAGTCGCAGGTGCGAGACCGCTCCTGCGGTCCCTGCCTCGCAGGTGAGACCCCTAGGTGGGCTTCCCAGTTTTCGCAGGTGTGAGCTCTTTCCCACAGGTGCGGAGCCGCAGGTGCGAGCCCAGGCCCTTGTCCCATGTTTCGCAGGTGCGAGCTATTGCTCGCAGGTGCGGTCCTTGAGCCGCAGGTGCGGAACCACTGTAGGCAGTGTGTTCTTTTAAAACACGGGAAATGTTCATTTTCTCCATTTTTCTTCCACCATTGTCGACCTAGTGATCTTGGGAAAGGGCCAATCCACCTAGCTACTGATAAGGTAAGTAAATCCTACCCTAGTATTAGTTTAATACCTGAATTACTAGTTAAATCAACTACTTAATTAGTGAAAAATCAAAGAAAATGGGTAGTAACCTAGGGTTTTCGAGAATTTAGAGAACTACCCATGAATTGGCTATGAAATCATGCAAAAATCATATATTAACGATCTTTAGGTTATGGGTGAGTGTTTCCTTCGAGAATTTTTGGAATCCGAGCGTGCAGGCTAGGGGGTGGATTTTGAGATTTCTTCAAGAATGATGAATTGACTAAATAAGTAGGAGAATTCCATGCCTTGAGTATAATTTGATATATTAGTATAACATTGGCTAGTTTCGAGTCCTTGGTGACGAGTTTGGAATTTCGGGCGCGTTCTTGGTCTGGGAAGTAGATTCGACACGAGGTAAGTCTCCTTTCTAACCTCGTAAGAGAGAATTGTCCCCATAGGTTATTTAAATGCTATGTGTGATGCTTGTGGGGGCTACGTATGTACAAAGTGACGAGAGTACATACGTAGCGACTATTATTATTATGTTCGGGTAGTTAGGCCCACATCATGCCTTGTGTTCTTCCTCGTAATGAATTATATGTTATGAATTCACGTGATATGTAGTATTGTTTCCCTGTGATTTATGGAATTTGATAATTTGAAGGAATTGGTTATGGAAAGTAATTTTAAAAGAACATTTTGTGTGCATGTGACCGCTTCGCAAATTTACATTCCGCGAGCGGTGTGCGATTTCCCCCACTCTCATGGGAGCGGGTCGTACGCCACGGCGGATTGAAAGATGCACTTATGGTTCTGGCCGTTCGACCCTCGGCGGTGCATAGATATGATTATTTTATGGCAAAGATGCACTTATGGTTCGGGCCGTTCGACCCTCGGCAGTGCATAGATATGAGTACTTTATGGCAAAGTTGCACTTATGGTTCGAGCCGTTCGACCCTCGGCAGTGCACCTATATGATTATTTTTATGGCTCAGGCGATTGACCTTATCCCGTATGCGCACGATAAATTGTTACTGAATTCATGGATATTGATTTGACAGATATTTGGGGGAAGATGAAGTAGTAATTGTTTATTTACTTCCAGTATTTATTTGAATTTCAGTGAGTTATATATTTGCTGCTTCACTACCTTTACATGCCTACCGTTCTCATCGTATTCTGTTAAATTATGTTGTTGGACCTTAGTGAGTGTCAAGTCGACCTCTCGTCACTACTTCGAGATTAGACGGGATACTCACTTGGTACATATATATTTATGTACTCATGCTATGCTTGTGTACTTAATTGTACAGGTTCATAGGCTGGTGCATCTGGTTTTCAGACCGGAGCTTGATTCTGATTATAGTCGAACCTGACTTCACGGTGAGCTGCTTCTCCTGGCGATCTCCGGTAGCACTATGGAGTTTCTTTTGCTTATTTCCCGTCTATTTCTTTCAGACAGTGGGACTGTATATTATATCTTTTGAATATTCCGTTAGTATGCCCGTAGGACTTGTGACACTAGTTCCTGGCACACACATGGTAGTTATTATGGAT
>ML395917.1:36230-125166 GCA_005239525.1 Nicotiana knightiana | reverse complement strand
CTCATTTAGCTCGGCTTCCATTTCCAACTCACCTACACATTAAATAAACTCCATTAGGCACATACGACGTGTATTTTTATCATTAAAGCACATAAAATGCAAGGTATATAATGCTTAAAATCATGAATTCTAGCCACGCATCAGGGTCATTCTGTGAAATTAGACTCTATTCTAGGATTAATAGCCCTAAAAAGGTTAATTTAAAAAAATTCCATATACGTGCGCAGTACGGGCGTGAAACCGGAAAGCTTTTATGTGAAAATATGAGAAATAGTAATTTCTAGAGTTAAAATTTTATTAAAATTGACTTTGGTCAACATTTTGAGTAAACGGACCCGAATTCGTATTCTGATAATCCCGAGAGGTCCGCAGTAAAACATGGGACTCGGGGGTATGCCCGAAAATGAATTCCGAGGTCCCAAGCCTTAGAAATCAATTTTTGAAAGAAATTATTTTGCTGATATATTATTGAAATAAAGAAAGGAATTTATGTTTGAAACAGTTGATATTGGGCCCGTATTGTGGTTCCGGAGCTCGATACAGGTTTGTTATGATATTTAGGCCTTGCCTGTGAAATTTGGTGAAAAACGGAGTTCGTTTGACGTGATTCGGACATCCGGTTGATAAATAGTGAACTTTAAATGTTCTTGAGAAAAATAATGAGTTTTGAGGTTTAATTCGTAGTTTTACATGTTATTTTCATGATTTGATCACACGAGCAAGTCCGTATAATGCTTTTACACTTGCGTGCATATTTGGTTTAGAGCCCTGAGGGCTCGTGTGAGTTTCAAATAAGTTTGGGTTGTGTTGTGTTCGTTCTTTCTTATGCTTCGACGCCGTTTCTTCAAGCATAAATGATATCATATTGAACAAATGAGCTTCTATCTCTATTTTGAATGAAGTATTAGATCCGTATCGTAATTACAGACACGTAACAACAAGAATCATCGGATTTGAACATTGTATGAGGATTTTATTGTCATTTTACTAAGGTTGCCAGATTTTTCAGGTTAATTACGAAATTGCTACTGACGGCGTTTTAAAAATCTGCTCTATTTGCAAATATTAAAACATACCTATCTCCTTCATTATAAGGTCAAATTGAGTGATTCAAAAGCCTAATTTGACTAGAATTTCACAAGGAATACATTAGAGACATAAAAATTAAGTTTAAGAATCGTTTGGCACGAGAAATGAGGCAGAATAGCTGGCAGAAAAATATATATAAAACGGACAAACTTTTTCTTCTTCAAATTTTCGAACCCACAGCCCTAGGAATGAATGTATTCACCAAATATCACCCCGAAGTCATAGATAATCAATTCTAAACTTTACTCTTTCAATTACTCATTATTTTTCATTACTTTTAAATAAAAAAACTAAGAATTTTCATGGTAAGAATTGAGGGTTTTGGTAGAATTAGAGAATTTTGCAAAATTCGAATCTTTACCTCAAATTGAGGTCGGATTTCGAAACTAATTGTATATTTGGGTTCGTGGGTTAATAGGTAAACGTAATTTGGTCCGAACCCCGAGTTTAGACTAAGCGGGCCCGGAGTCAGGTTTTTACTTTGTTTTTAGAAAACTTAGGAAAAATTATAATGTTCAGTAAAGTTAGTTCATTTATCATTAATTAATGATATTAAGTTAATTATGGTTAGATTCGAGTGTATTGGAGGTGAATTCAAAGGGAAAAGCTATAATTGAGCAGTGAGTGGCCTGCGAATTTGAGGTAAGTGTTTGGTCTAACTTTGACTTGAGGGAATAGGAGGCCCCACTTGTTTTCTATGTGAAATGCATGCGTGTGGTGTATAGACAAGGTGACAAGTATCTATGCACCACCAAATGGTCTGTTAAGCATGATCCCTTCCTCGTTCCCAAGTTAATAGATTCCTGACTTAATTGTTCTATATTCATTATTGTTTCTACGATTACTTGGACTTATTCCGTTGTTGTTAAATATTATTGTGGTTATTTTGAAAAGAGTATTGGTTGTTTATTTGGTTCCCTTGTGGTACAAAATGATTGAGTAGTTTGGCATTGTTTCTACGAGGCACATATATATTTATGTTCCTGTTGCTTTCCTTGATAATATTGAGGAAGTTATGAGAATTGCAGTTTAACTGTCTTAGGATTATTGAGGTTTACGTGGCTATTTGATTTCAATCGATTATTGCCAATTGTTGTTGCAAGTGTGTTAAAACTGTTGGTTGTTCTCTTGATTCTATCATAGTACATAAAGATTGAGTTGGGTTGACAGCGTAACGGTGTTAAATTAGAGGTGTTGTGAAAGGCTTGGCCTGAACTGTGAAAGCTTTTGATGAATAAATAAAATTGATTGTGATAAGGGTGGATAATTGATTGTGATACGGGTGAACAAATTGATTGTGATATTGTTAATAGGTGGGATCGGGTTGCACGCCGCAACAAGACGATGATAAGGGAGAGTATGCATGGTTTACTGTTCATAAAATAAAGGTTGGAACACTCATTATTTTATTGTCATTATTTCATATTCTGCTTTTACTGTTATTTAAAGTGAAACTTGTTCTGTTTACAATTGTCGAGACATAAATATTATGAAGGCTTTGACTTGAATTGTGAAATTATGAATAAATTGATATGATATGTCTGGTGGGAGCGGGTTGCACGCCGCAACAAGGAGTGATAAGGTGGACAGGTGGGATCGGGTTGCACGCCGCAATAGGAGTAATAAGGGTGATATATTTAGGGAGGAGCAATAAGGGTGGACATGTGGGAGCGGTTTGCGCGTTGCAATAAGGAGCGATAAGGGAGGACATTTATATTTTTACTGATTTTCAAAGAAAAACAAAGATTTGAAAAGTTACTACTTTATATTACTATTTTTCATATTTTGGTACTACTTTTATTTAAAGTTAAAGTTTGGAAACTTGAAAATTATTTGAGAGTTGCTTATAGCTGAGGCCTGGAAAAGGCGGCTAAGTTATTTCATTGTTGTTGCAGTACTTAATTATTTGTATAGATTTCCTTCGTGCTTTATATTTATTGTCTCAGTTATATTTTTCTTGTTCGTGTAGAATTGTTTTATTGTGTTATTGTATATATTATTGTCATAAGTTATATGTTTTTAATGCTCCGCCGTAGCCTCGTCACTACTTCGTTGAGGTTAGACTCAGTACTTACTCAGTACATGGGGTCGGTTGTACTGATACTACACTCTGCACTCTTTCGCGCAGATCCATGTAGTAGCCAGCAGTAGAGATTTTTAGAGCAGCCATCTATTTATTCAGAGTATCTGCTGGCGTTCGCAGATCCCGAGAGTCTTCTCCTATTTTTATAAAATTATTTTAGTATATTCAGAACAGTTACACTATTTCTTTCAGCCCAGTGTTTGTAGTATTCTTTAGTAGTTCGTGAATTGTGACACTAGACTCTGGGGTAGTTCTAGATCTATTATATAATTAGTTTGTGGTTCATTTTTATTCAATTATTTATTATTTTATCTTTGGAAATTATTTAAATTAAGTTTACTTTAAATTTATTTATTGATGCTTAAGAAAAAAATCAAAGGAAATTAGCTACTCGAATTCTAATATTGGCTTGCCTAGCAAGTGTGGTGTTAGGCGCCATCACGATTCCTAAGGTTGGGAATTTGGATCGTGACAAAGTGGTATCAGAGCACTAGGTTGCCTAGGTCTCACAATTCACGAACAAACTTGGTAGAGTCTGAAGGATCGTTGTGGAGACGTATGTACTTATCTCTCATAGGCTATGAAGTTAGGAACAATTTCACTTATATTCTACTCCATCGTGCAAATTTATTCTACCATTGATGATTGAACTTGCCTATTCTTGTCCTCTCACAAATATCGACAACACGAAAAGCGTCTACAACCGGACAAGGGGTGAAGCCCCAATGACAACTACGATTAGGGGAAGAGACAGAAGCGGAGCTCAGCCTAAAGCTCGAACATCAACACCTATTGTAAAGTCTCAAATGGATCTGTACGTGGAGGTTCTAGCTCAGTCGGTACATGTTGGACTAGTCCATATCCCAGAAGGATTTATAGCTACTCTAGTATGGCATAACAACGGAATAGTTGAAAGCAACGGAGTTGATTTATATGAGATGTGAAGTTTATCATTGTGAATTATCAGACATTGTGACATATGGCTTCGTGCCAAGTGAGGAAGTCCACTGTCAAGGAATAGACTGCGGGGTCATGTGTTATATCGGTTTTGGCCAGGGATGTATAAGGCCTGAGATTTTGCAAGAGATAAAGTTGGGACTTTCGATATGTTTGCCACCTTAATAACCCTATACCTCAGTACCTAAGGAGTTATATAACAAACTTTAAATATAAAGGAGGTTTACTCAACGTGGAAGTCACAGTTGCGGATTTTGGGGTGATCCAGAGGGAGTATATGGTTCGTGCCAAGGTTTATCTGTATAGAGCTCTACTTTTGGGATCATTGTGCATCAATAGATATGAGAGTTACCCCAAAAGAATGATGAAAAAGTATATGAATAAAAGGGGTAGCTCAGCAGTGTTGAGTTAACATAGTAAAAGAAGAAATTGGCCGCCGGTGTTTGTGACAAGCCTACAAAGAGGATGACCAGCCAATGCAACATCAATTACTTCACTCGGTTCTCATAAATGCTTCTGAAATATTTGCTTCTCATACTCTCCATAATACGTGGCGCATAAGGTTTGAACGGTTGCGTTAGGTCACCAAGACGGTGTCAGGATATGCCATCAGGTTTGATAAGTTAGCCTGTCATAATCCTACTTCAGTTCATATAGCTAGAGGGCGAGTCTCCAGACTCATTAAAAGACTCAATTATGATTGTAAAAATTTTGTGCGACTCAGGGAAAGATAATACTTTATTTCGGCCAGTGGTAGGAACTGTTCTAGATTTGGGAGAGTCATAATTCATCAGTGTACTCAGGCTACGTGCCCCATTGCAGTTACAACTCAACTACATGACCAGCTAGGGATAAAGGGGGTTAGACTGTCGAAAGTGGAGGTTAGATTCCTAGAGGTCGAGACCCAACCTGATGATATATTTTGCATGGTATGCCTGAGGTCGTTACATCAATGGTGTCATTACAAAAACAATCTGTAATTAGTATAAAGTGATGATTTCCTGAACTTAATACGGTTATGCATAACTAATAAAATTCTTCTAATATGCTCTACTCCCGGGTGANATGGTATGGCTGAGGTCGTTACATTAAATGGTGTCATTACAAGAACAATCTCTAATTAGTATAAAGTGATGATTTCCTGAACTTAATACGGTTATGCATAACTAATAAAATTCTTCTAATATGCTCTACTCCCGGGTGAGCTTCGTAACTCAAAAATCTACTTATGTGAATACTTGTATTGAGAGATTATATGGAGATATATGCGTCTATCATTACGTGTTGTAATTTTATTTAACGAAAAATATTTAAAGGAAGGAAATGGAATGTTTCTATTGGCACGATACGCATGTTGCTTGTGATTCAGAATTGAAGACGAGGTCCTCGCATTTTAATATGATTTTAGATGTTTAAATCGGGCTATGAGCAGCGGTGGAAGTTATGTAAGGACGAGGTCCTGGTGATGGAAATTCTTGTATTTAAATTCTCCCTTGTGAATTACAATTTTGTTATAGTACTGGTAGGGAATCATGCCTGTTAGGCTGATTCAACAATTTATGTATAAAAAATAATGATAATAATCTTAATAAATGAATAAATATAATAAAAAAATACTAATAATAATTAAATTAATTAATTAATTAATTAACTGTGCATAGTTTACCAAATCTGTGTTATAATTATTGAGCTTTGACCTACGAGGTATGTGTCGCCCGTGTGGCGTTAAATGAGACACGTTAAGTCAGGTATATAATTATGGGGTCTTCATGAATCGCATCTCGTTATCAGTATTGTGAAGGTTTGAAAGGAGATTATTGCTAACGTCAAGCTGTTTGATAATTCTGTAATTTGCTATGAACAACCATTAAGAAAATAGAGGCGGTGAGTATGGGCAGCCTTGCGTATATTCCAGTTGGTGACATACCGTTAGCTTCAGACATTTAGACGTTGGCTAATCAGTTCGTGAGGTTGGATATTTCCCCCAGCATTGTTCTAGCTTGTACAGTCACTCGGTCTTCCCTATTTGAGCATATTCGGGAGCGACAGGATGATGACCCACATTTGGCGGCCCTAAGGGACACATTTCGGCACGGTGATGCCAAGCAGGTTACAGTTGGAGATGATGGTATTTTGAGGATGCAGGGTCGGTTATGTTTGCCATTTCAGGTAATTTTCTATGTCCGTTCGAGGATGAACGTTTGTTTTAGAAGTGGAGATTGTGATGACCCAAGGGGTCATTCTGTGAAACTAGACTCTGTTATAGGCTTAATATCCCTAAAAAGGTTAATTTTAAATAATTCGATTTGCGTGCGCAGTCCGGGTGTGAAACTGGAAAGATTTTATGTGAAAATATGAGAAATAGTAATTTCTAGAGTTAAAATTTTATTAAAATTGACTTTGGTCAACATTTTGAGTAAACGGAACCGGATCCGTATTTCAATGATCTCGGGAGGTCCGCAGTAAAATATGGGACTCGGACGTATGCCCGAAAATAAATTCCGAGGTCCCAAGCCTTAGAAATCAATTTTTGAAAGAAATTATTTTGCTGAAATATTAATGAAATAAAGAAAGGAATTTATGTTTGAAACTGTTAGTATCGGGCCCGTATTGTGGTTCCGGAGCTCGATACAAGTTTGTTATGATATTTAGGCCTTGCCTGTGAAATTTGGTAAAAAAACGGAGTTCGTTTGACGTGATTCGGACATCCGGTTGATAAATAGTGAAGTTTAAGTGTTCTTGAGAAAAATAATGAGTTTTGAGTTTTAATTCATAGTTTGACATGTTATTTTCATGATTTGATCACACGAACAAGCCGGTATGATTCTTTTAGACTTGAGTGAATATTTGGTTTAGAGCCCCGAGGGCTCGGGTGAGTTTCAAATAGGTTTGAATTGTGTTGCGCTCGTTCTTTCTTATGCTTCGACGTCGTTTCTTCAAGCATAAATGATGTCATATTGAACAAATGAGCTCCGATTTCTGTTTTGAATGAAGTAGTAGATCCGTATCGTAATTACAGAACCGTAGCAAAAAGAATCATCGAATTTGGACAGTGTATGAGGACTTTATGGTCATTTTACTAAGATTGCCAGATTTTTCAGGTTAATTACGAAATTGCCACTGACGGCGTATTAAAAATCTGCATTATTTGAAGATATTAAAACCTACCTATCTCCTTCATTATGAGGTCAAATTGAGTGATTCAAAAGCCTAACTTGACTAGAATTTCACAAGGAATCCATTAGAGGCATAAAAATCAAGTTTCAGAATCATTTAGAACGAGAAATGAGGCAGAATATCTGGCAGAAAATATATATATAAAATGGGCAGACTTCTTCTTCTTCAAATTTTCGAACCCACAGCCCTAGGAACAAATATCTTCACCAAATATCACCCCCAAGTCATAGGTAATCAATTCTAAACTTTACTCTTTCAATTACTCAATGTTTTTCATCACTTTTAAATAAAAAAAAATTAAGAATTTTCATGATAAGAATTGAGGGTTTGGGTAGAATTAGGGAATTTTGAAAAAATTAAATCTTTACCTCTAATTGAAGTCGAATTTCGAAACTTAATTGTATATTTGGGTTCGTGGGTGAATGGGTAAACGTAATTTGGTCCGAACCCCGAGTTTAGACCAAGCAGGCACGGGGTCAGGTTTTTACTTTTTTTGAGAAAACTTAGAAAAAATTATAATGTTCAGTAAAGTTAGTTCATTTAGCATTAATTAATGATATTAAGTTAATTATGGTTAGATTCGAGTGTATTGGAGGTGAATTCAAAGGGAAAAGCTATAATTGAGCAGTGAGTGTCCTGCGAATTTGAGGTAAGTGTTTGGTCTAACTTTGACTTGAGGGAATAGGAGTCCCCACTTGTTTGCTATGTGAAATGCATGTGTGTGGTGTATAGGTGAGGTGACGAGTATCTATGCACCACGAAATGGTCTGTTAAACATAATCCCTTGCTCGTTCCCAAGTTAATTGATTCCTGGCTTAATTGTTCTATGTTCATTATTATTTCTATGATTACTTGGCCTTAATCCGTTGATGTTAAATATTATTGTGGTTATTTTGGAAAGAATATTGGTTGTTTATTTGGTTCCCTTGTGGTACAAAACAATTGAGTAGTTTGGCATTGTTTCTACGAGGCACATATATATTTATGTTCCTGTTGCTTTCATTTTTTATAGTATTGAGGAAGTTATGAGAATTGCAGTTTAACTGTCTTAGGACTGTTGAGATTTACGTGGCTATTTGATTTCAATAGATAATTGCCAATTGTTGTTGCAAGTGTGTTAAAAGTGTTGGTTGTTCTCTTGATTCTATCATGGTACATAATGATTGAGCTGGGTTGACAGCGTTACAGTGTTAACATATATTCTGGTTGGTTTTATTGTAAAATGATATTGGTTGAAGCTTACGAGCTATACTATTTTCTGTCTGCAATTGTTGAAATAAAGGTGTTGCGAAAGGCTTGGCCTGAACTGTGAAAGTTTTTGATGAATAAATAAAATTGATTGTGATAAGGGGGTTGTGATAAGAGTGGATAATTGATTGTGATACGGGTGAACAAATTGATTGTGATATTGTGAAATTGGGTTGCACGCCGCAACAAGACAATGATAAGGGAGAGTATGCATGTTTTACTGTTCATAAAATAAAGGTTGGAACACGCATTGTTTTATTGTTATTATTTCATATTCTACTTTTACTGTTATTTAAAGTGAAACTTGTTCTGTTTACAATTGTCGAGACATAAATATTGTGAAAGGCTTTGACTTGAATTGTGAAATTATGAATAAATTGATATGATATGTCTGGTGGGAGCGGGTTGCACGCCGCAATAAGGAGTGATAAGGGTGGACAGGTGGGATCGGGTTGCACACTGCAACAGGAGTAATAAGGGTGATATATTTAGGGAGGAGCAATAAGGATGGACATGTGGGAGTGGGTTGCACACCGCAACAAGGAGCGATAAGGGAGAACATTTATATTTTTACTAATTTTCAAAGAAAAATAAAGATTTGAAAACTTACTATTTTATATTACTATTTTTCATATTTTGACACTACTTTTATTTAAAGTTAAAGTTTGAAAACTTGAAAATTATTTGAGAGTTGGTTATAGTTGAGGCCTGGAAAAGGTGGCTGAGTTATTTCATTGTTGTTGCAATACTTATTTATTTGTTTAGATTTCCTTTGTGCTTTATATTTATTGTCTTAGTTATATATTTCTTGTTCGTGTAGAATTATTTTATTGTGTTATTGTATATCTTATTGTCACAGGTTATATGTTTTTAATGCTCCGCCGTAGCCTCGTCACTACTTCGTTGAGGTTAGGCTCGGCACTTACTCAGTACATGGGGTCAGTTGTACTGATACTACACTCTACAATCTTTTGTGCAGATCCAGGTACTAGCCAACAGTAGAGATTTTTAGAGCAGCCATCTATTTATTCGGAGACAAAAGGTATATCTGCTGGCGTTCGCAGATCCCAAGAGTCTTCTCCTGTTTTTGTAAAATTGTTTTAGTATATTCAGAACAGTTACACTATTTCTTTCAGCCCAGTGTTTCTAATATTCTTTAGTAGTTCGTGAATTGTTACACTAGAGTCTGGGGTAGTTCTAGATCTATTATATAATTAGTTCGTGGTTCATTTTTATTCAATTGTTTATTATTTTATCTTTGAAAATCATTTAAATTAAGTTTACTTTAAATTTATTTATTGATGCTTAAGGAAAAAATCAAAGGAAATTAGCTAGTCGAATTCTAATATTGGCTTGCCTTGCAAGTATGGTGTTAGGCGCCATCACGATCCCTAAGGTTGAGAATTTAGGTCGTGACAAGGTGGTATCAGAGCACTAGGTTGCCTAGGTCTCACAATCCATGAACAAACTTGGTAGAGTCTGGAGGATCGCTACGAACACGTCTGTACTTATCTCTCGGAGGCTATGAAGTTAGGAACAATTTCTCTTCTATTCTACTCCATCATGCGAATTTATTCTACCATTGATGATTGAACTTGCCTATTCTTGTCCTCTCAAAAATCTCGACAACACGCAAAGCGTCTACAACCGGACAAGGGGTGAAGCCCCAATGATAGCTACGATTAGGGGAAGAGACAAAAGCGGAGCTCAGTCTAAAGCTCGAACATCAACACCTATTGTAAAGTCTCAAATGGATATGTACGCGAGGTTCTAGCTTAGTCAGTACATGTTGGACTACTCCATATCCCAAAAGGATTTGTAGCTACTCCAGTATGGCATAACAAGGGAATAGTTGAAAGCAATGGAGTTGATTTATATGAGATGTGAAGTTTATCATTGTGAATTATCAGACATTGTGACCTATGGATTCGTGCCAAGTAGGGAAGTCCACTTTCAAGGAATAGACTGCGGGGTCATGTGTTATATCGGTTTTGGCCTGGAATGTATAAGGCCTGAGATTTTGCAAGAGATAAAGCTGGGACTTGCGATATGTCTTCCACCTTAATAACCCTATACCTCAGTACCAAAGGAGTTATATAACAAACTTTAAATATACAGGAGGTTTACTCAGCGTGGAAGTCACGGTTGCGGATTTTGGGGTGATCCAGAGGGAGTATATGGTTCGTGCCAAGGTTTATCTGTATAGAGCTCTACTTTTGGTATCATTTTGCATCAATAGAGATGAGAGTTACCAAAAATAATGATGAAAAAGTATATGAATAAATGGGGTAGCTCAGCAGTGTTGAGTTAACATAGTAAAAGAAGAAATTGGCTGCCGGTGTTTTTGACAAGCCTACGAAGAGGATGACCAGCCAATGCAGCATCAATTACTTGACTCAGTTCTCATAAATGCTTTTGAAAGATTATCTTCTCGGACTCTCCATAATACGCGGCACATAGGGTTTGAACGGTTGTGTTAGGTCACCATAATGGTTTCAAGATATGCCATCAGGTTTGATAAGTTAGTCTGTCATACTCCTACTTCAGTTCATATAGCCAGAGGGCGAGTCCCCAGACTCATTAAAGGACTCAATTATGATTGTAAAAATTTTGTGCGACTCAGGGCAAGATTATACTTTATTTCGGTTAGTGGTAGGAACTGTTCTAGATTTGGGAGAGTCATAATTCATCAGTGCACTCAGGCTACGTGCCCCATTACAGTTACAACTCAACAACATGACCAGCTAGGGAAAAATGGGGTCGGAATGTCGAAAGTGGAGGTTAGATTCCTAGAGGTGGAGACCCAGCCTGATGTTATATTTTTCATGGTATGGCTGAGGTCGTTACATTAAATTGTGTCATTACAAGAACAATCTCTAATTAGTATAAAGTGATGATTTCTTGAACTTAATACGGTTATGCATAACTAATAAAATTCTTCTAATTTGCTCTACTCTCACGTGATCTTCGTAACTCAAAAATCTACCTATGTGAATACTTGTATTGAGAGATTCTATGGAGATAGCTGTGTCTATCATTACGTGTTGTAATTTTGTTTGACGAAAAATATTTAAAGGAAGGAAAGGGAATGTTTCGATTGGCACGATATGCATGTTGCTTGTGATTCAGAATTGAGGACGAGGTCCTCGCATTTTAATATGATTTGAGATGTTTAAATCGGGCTACGAGCCGCGGCTGAAGTTATGTAAGGACGAGGTCCTGGTGACGAAAATTCTTGTATTTAAATTCTCCCTTGTGAATTAAAATTTTGTTATAGTACTGGTATGGAGTCATGCCTGTTAGGCTAATTCAACAGTTTATGTATAAAAAATAATGATAATAATCTTAATAAATGAATAAATATAATAAAAAAATACTAATAATAATTAAATTAATTAATTAATTAATTAACTGTGCATAGTTTACATAATCCGTGTTATAATTATTGAGCTTTGACCTACGAGGTATGTGTCGCCCGTGTGGCGTTAAATGAGACACGTTAAGTCAGGTATATAATTATGGGGTCTTCATGAATCGCATCTCGTTATCAATATTGTGAAGGTTTGAAAGTAGATTATTGCTAACGTCAAGCTGTTTGATAATTCTGTAATTTGCTATGAACAACCATTAAGAAAATAGAGGCGGTGAGTATGGGCAGCCTTGCGTATATTCCAGTTGGTGACATACCGTTAGCTTCAGACATTTAGACGTTGGCTAATCAGTTCGTGAGGTTGGATATTTCCCCCAGCATTGTTCTAGCTTGTACAGTCGCTCGGTCTTCCCTATTTGAGCGTATTCGGGAGCGACAGGATGATGACCCACATTTGGCGGCCCTAAGGGAAACATTTTGGCATGGTGATGCCAAGCAGGTTACAGTTGGAGATGATGGTATCTTGATGATGCATGGTCGGTTATGTTTGCCATTTCAGGTAATTGTCTATGTCCGTTCGAAGATCAACGTTTGTTTTAGAGGTGGAGATTGTGATGACCCAAGGGTTTCATTCTATGAAATTAGACTCTGTTCTAGGCTTAATAGCCCTAAAAAATTTAATTTTAAATACTTCAATTTGCGTGCGCAGTCCGGACGTGAAACCGGAAAGCTTTTATGTGAAAATATGATAAATAGTAATTTCTAGAGTTAAAATTTTATCAAAATTGACTTTGGTCAACATTTTGAGTAAACGGACCCGGATCAGTATTTCAATGATCCCCGGAGGTCCGCAGTAAAATATGGGACTCGGGCATATGCCCGAAAATGAATTCCAAGGTCCCAAGCCTTAGAAATTAATTTTTGAAAGAAATTATTTTGCTGAAATATTAATGAAATAAAGAAAGGAATTTATGTTTGAAACCGTTGGCATTGGTCCCGTATTGTGGTTCCCGAGCTCGATACAAGTTTGTTATGATATTTAGGCCTTGCCTGTGAAATTTGGTAAAAAATAGAGTTCGTTTGACGTGATTCGGACATTCGGTTGATAAATAGTGAACTTTAAGTGTTCTTGAGAAAAATAATGAGTTTTGAGGTTTAATTCATAGTTTTACATGTTATTTTTATGATTTGATCGAACGAGCAAGTCCGTATGATGCTTTTAGACTTGAGTGCATATTTGTTTTAGAGCCCCGAGAGCTCGGGTGAGTTTCAAATAGGTTTGAGATGTGTTACGCTCGTTCTTTCTTATGCTTCGACGTCGTTTCTTCAGGCATAAATGATATCATATTGAACAAATGAGCTCCGATTTCTGTTTTTAATGAAGTATTAGATATGTATCGTAATTACGGACTAGTAGCAAAAAGAATCATCGAATTTGAACATCGTATGAGAATTTTATGGTCACTTTACTAAGGTTGCCAGATTATTCAGGTTAATTACGAAATTGTAGCTGACGGCGTATTAAAAATCGGCACTATTTGCAAATATTAAAACATACACATCTTCTTCATTATAAGGTCAAATTGAGTGATTCAAAAGCCTAACTTGACTAGAATTTCACAAGGAATTCATTGGAGGCATAAAAATCAAGTTTCAGAATCATTTGGCATGAGAAACGAGGCAGAATAGCTGGCCGAAAAATATATATAAAACGGGCAGACTTTTTCTTCTTCAAATTTTCAAACTCCATAGCCCTAGGAGCGAATTTCTTCACCAAATATCACCCCCCAAGTCATAGTTAATCAATTATAAACTTTACTCTTTCAATTACTCATTGTTTTTCATAACTTTTAAATAAAAAACCCTAAGAATTTTCATGGTAAGAATTGAGGGTTTAGGTAGAATTAGGAAATTTTGCAAAAATCGACTCTTTACCTCGAATTGAGGTCGGATTTCGAAACTAATTGTATATTTGGGTTCGTGGGTGAATGGGTAAACGTAATTTGGTCCGAACCCGAGTTTAGACCAAGCGGGCCCGGGTCAGGTTTTTACTTTTTTAGAAAACTTAGGAAAAATTATAATGTTCAGTAAAGTTAGTTCATTTAGCATTAATTCATTATTAAGTTAATTATGGTTAGATTCGAGTATATTGGAGGTGAATTCAAAGGAAAAAGCTATAATTGAGCAGTGAGTGGCCTGCGAATTTTAGGTAAGTGTTTGGTGTAACTTTGACTTGAGGGAATAGGAGTCACCACTTGTTTGCTATGTGAAATTCATGTGTGTGGTGTATAGGTGAAGTGACGAGTATCTATGCACCACCAAATGCTCTGTTAAACATGATCCCTTCCTCGTTCCCAAGTTAATTGATTCATGGCTTAATTGTTCTATGTTCATTATTGTTTCTACGATTACTTGGCCTTATTCTGTTGTTGTTAAATATTATTGTGGTTATTTTGGAAAGAGTATTAGTTGTTTATTTGGTTCCCTTGTGGTACAAAACGGTTGAGTAGTTTGGCATTGTTTCTACGAGGCACATATATATTTATGTTCTTGTTGCTTTCATTTTTGACAATTNGTGGCTATTTGATTTCAATCGATTATTGCCAATTGTTGTTGCAAGTGTGTTAAAAGTGTTGGTTGTTCTCTTGATTCTATCATAGTACATAAAGATTGAGCTGGGTTGACAGTGTTACGGTGTTTACATATGTTCTGGTTGGTTTTATTGTAAAATGATATTGGTTGAAACTTATGAGCTATACTGTTTTCTGTCTGCAATTGTTTAAATAAAGGTGTTGTGAAAGGCTTGGCCTGAACTGTGAAAGTTTTTGATGAATAAATATAATTGATTGTGATAAGGGGGCTGTGATAAGGGTGGATAATTGATTGTGATACGGGTGAACAAATTGATTTTGATATTGTGAATATGTGAGATCGGGTTACACGCCGCAACAAGACAATAATAAGGGAGAGTATGCATGTTTTACTGTTCATAAAATAAAGGTTTCATTATTTTATTGTCATTATTTCATATTATGCTTTTACTGTTATTTAAAATGAAACTTGTTCTGTTTACAATTGTCGAGACATAAATATTGTGAAAGGCTTTGACTTGAATTGTAAAATTATGAATAAATTGATATGATATGTCTCGTGGGAGCGGGTTGCACGCCACAACAAGGAGTGATAAGGGTGGACATGTGGGATCGTGTTGCACGCCGCAACAGGGGTAATACGGGTGATATAATTAGGGAGGAGCAATAAGGGTGGACATGTGGGAGCGGGTTGCACGCNCACTACTTTTATCTAAAGTTAAAGTTTGGAAACTTGAAAATTATTTGAGAGTTGGTTATAGCTGAGGCCTAGAAAAGGCGGCTGAGTTATTTCATTGTTGTTGCAGTACTTAATTATTTGTTTAGAGTTCCATCGTGCTTTATATTTATTGTCTCAGTTATATTTTTCTTGTTCGTGTAGAATTATTTTATTGTGTTACTGTATATATGATTGTCACATGTTATATGTTTGTAATGCTCCGCCGTAACCTCGTCACTACTATGTTGAGGTAAGGCTCAGCACTTACTCAGTACATGGGGTCGGTTGTACTGATACTATACTCTGCACTCTTTTGTACAGATCCAGGTACTAGCCAGCAGTAGAGATTTTTAGAGCAACCATCTATTTATTCGAAGACACGAGGTATATCTGCCGGCATTCGCAGATCCCGAGAGTCTTCTCCTATTTTTATAAAATTGTTTTAGTATATTCAGAACAGTTACACTATTTCTTTCAGCCAAGTGTTTGTAGTACTCTTTAGTAATTCGTGAATTGTGACACCAGACTCTGGAGTAGTTCTAGATCTATTATATGATTAGTTCGTGGTTCGTTTCTATTCAATTGTTTATTATTTTATCTTTGAAAATCATTTAAATTAAGTTTACTTTAAATTTACTTATTGATGTTTAAGAAAATAATCAAAGGAAATTAGCTACTCGAATTCTAACATTGGCTTGCTTAGCAAGTGTGGTGTTAGGTGCCATTATGATCTCTAAGGTTGGGAATTTGGGTCGTGACACCTCTTTAATGACCTCTTTTTCTGCAGTAAGAGAATTATCTAAAATGTTCCTTTCTCCATTGTTTACGTGCTATTGCTTATATTACATCTCTCCCTGACTCCCTCAGCAACAATTCTGTTTAGTTTACCATCATAATGTTTAAAGGATAATCAAAATTAAAGTTTACAACACTGATTCACAATTATAATTTTGTGCAAGTTAAAGCACCACAGCTCAATGGTTGCGTTGATCTAACAGAATTAACAAAGGGCTAGCTTCATCTAACGAAAAAATGTGCTGAGTAGATCAAACAAATTAACAAAGTGCAAACCGTGCCTAAACAATTAACTATAAAAATTCTTAACCAGTTAACGGTTTATCCGATAAGTAAATTGAATAATTCGTCCCCGTTGCTTATAAAGTTTCAATCTGTTTACCAACTATTACCCTGATAACCCGATGCCAATAAGCGATTTTTGCGGCCCGGTTAACAATTATGGTCCTGTTTTGAATAGCCCTACTCAGTACTCACAAGGGTATTTTATTAATATGCCTTGTCTCCTAATCATGTTTTCCTTTTTCTTATTCGTATTTTGCAGGGAAACCACTTTTAGCGCATTGCAAGAAGACATAATTGATATATCCGAAAGAAGCATGGTAATAGGAGATGAAAAGTTGGATATGCTCCCGACGAAGGAGATGATATCCAAGAAAAGCAATAAGAGTGTTGCTACCAGTAGTCCAGGAGTGGCAGTGGTTGATGTTAAAATGGTAGATGGTGATATTTGTTTTGCGGAAGAGAAGTTATCTGTTGCAGAAACCAAGAAAGAAAGGAATAAGGCAAAAATGAAAACTAAAACAATAGGAGAGAGTGATGATCGTGACATCAAGAAAAAGAAAAAGAGAGAGGGTGAAACACATCCTGGGAAGTCCATTAAAGGCAGTGATGAAGATGTTGCAATACGTGTTGAAAAAAAGAAACCCAATAAGTTAAAGAGAAGCCACCACGATGAGAGAGAGTTAGTTCTTGATGCTCCTTTAGACACCAAAACTACTGCTCATGTAAGTGCGAGTGAAACACGGAACATTAAGAAGGTGGTTGAGGTACTCAGCGAGGTTTCTGATGGAGATGTTGTAGAAGAGATTAGAAGGAAGAAGAAATCCAATACAAGAAATAATAATTCTCCGACCACTGATGTAGGACCGTCAAACAGTGATGTTAGAGCTGTTGAGGGTGATTTAAGCTTATTAGAGGAAGAGAAGCTGTGTGTTGTGAAAACTAAGGAAAAAAAGGTTAAGGTCAATAAGGAAACTAAATCAGCAGGAGAAAGTGAAGATTATGATGTCAAGAGAAAGAAAGGAAAAAAAAAGGCAGGACGTCCAAAGATGGTGCCGAGACTGCTTTAAAAAGTGTTGAAGAAAAGAAAAGTAAGAATTTGAAGAAAAGCTGAGGGGATGAGCAGAAGAGAATGCATGATATCGAGGACGGACATGGAGATATCGTGGCAGAAGTCAATCAAGGTGATACTTCTTCAAATGTGGAAGAGATGGAAGAACAAAGTAGAACATATACTAGTAATATTAGAAAGAGAAAAAAGGCAATGTTATACACTGTTCTGAAGATCCTACACATGAAAAGAATGAAAAGAGAGTGAGATTCTCTGGTCATGTTCAAACTTTCCCTTTATCCGGTGATCCAAGCGACGAGAATCATGAAACCGAGGAAGAAAATTTACTGCGTGGCAAACGATTCTTAAAATTAGAAGATGAAACTGTCAAAGAAGTTGTTCATAAGAACATAGATATACATAACTTGGCGAAGAAGGGCTACAAATGATCTTGAACTCTAGATCTAATCGTGAAGTAAAAGGCTGCTGGAAATAAATAGGGAGCGATATACCGTATAGGCCTTATATAGAGGTTTATTATCGTGCACAGGTCTTGTCCCGAAGGAGTGAGACACGTAAATGTACGGAAGAAGAGCACGAGATGGTACAAAAATTCCACAAAGAGCACGGGAACAATTGGAAGGTCTTGGCTGATGAACTTGGAAAACATCAGTTTCATGTGAAGGATACATGGCGAAGGCTAAAACTGGCTAATAAGAAGAAAGGACAATGGAGTTAGGAGGAGTACCAGACTTTGTTTGATTTAGTAAACACCGGTCTGAAACTAAATCTCTCTGAAGAGAAGAAATCTAAGCACGGGATGTTACGGGATAATATTGATTGGGGCACCATAATTGACAAACTGTCCACGAGCACAGAAATAATATGCATAGAAATTATATTCACTACATAATTACTCTTATAAGGCCCAAACAATTATTCAACAACAACACTATATATTTCTCAACACAAACTACACTAAGGACTTGTCATTAACGGTAGTGTAGGAAATTAACCAAACACCCCGACGAGTCCACGACAGCATATACAATGCCCCAAATCTATCACGACGGCATACACAATGTCCAAATCTATCACGGCGACATCACAATGCCCCAAATATATTATAGCGGCATATACAACACCCCAAATCTATCATGACGGCATACACAATGCCTCACATATATTACGGCGGTGAAAAAATAATTTATGGCGCCCCATCGCCATAGTACGAAGCTACGCCACACCACACCACACCACACCACAAATCACTTATTAAATAATTTCAGCTTTTTACAAATAATATATATTTGCGGCTGGTCAAAGACCACCGATTCTGCCAAAGAGCACGCTCGTCCCAACACATGGACCAGGCAACAAAAAATAGACTTTCAAAATAAGTTTTAAAAAAGCAAGCATCAAAGCTTAAAGTCTCACTTACCTTGAATTTGCAATCCAAGTACCCTTTTCAATGAATCAAATTTATGCTCTCAATCTCTGAATCACGTCAAACTTAAAATTTAGTTGTTGATTTCGTAACATCTTAAACTTGATTGCAGACAATGTCCTTTCTTAAGCTCATCATAAGAAGACGCATTGACTTGAAAGTTCTCAACTATAATGCCACCTCCGTCAACTGTACAAGTTTCATCCTTTGTATCATCTTATATCTCCTAATAAATACTAACTACTAAAGTTCTCTTACTTTATCCCTACATCAATAACGTGTAGGGAATGGGCTTAGGGCCCATCTTTTTTTTAACTCCTAATTATTATTCAAAATTACCACATTGATCATTAGCATGTGTAATATTAAATTAGGTCCACTAACTAATCAAATAATGTTTTATCTCATACATAAATATTATGTCTAATTATAAATATATTTTTATGCACCCACATATAAATAATTAGTATTATTTTTTATAAGAATAAGGAATTATAATTAAAGAATAACTTAAAAGTTCATTCTTAAAATACTGGGATATTACAATATTAGACCAATTTCAGAAAATACATAAAACACCTAATTTGACGGAGAAATATGAGTTCACGTACCCCATAGTCTAAGCTATAAATCCGTCACTGATCCCACGTAACAAAAAAAAATTCTATTGTGATATAGATAAAAGGCATCACGTCATAGGTGTTTATTTTCAAAGAGTGTTGGAATTTAATAAATATTTTTATTTTTTTTTCAAAAATAATTTCAACCTACAGATTCTTTTAAAACTTTACAAAAATTGAAAACACATTGGAGTTGTCTAAGTTTTTCAAATAGAAACAAAAAGGAGAAAGAAACTAATTTCTAATGACAATTTGTCGAAAAGTGAATTTAGATATTTTTTTGCAAAAAAAAAAAAAGAAGAAGAAAAAACTTGTTTCTGAAAAAGATATTATTATTGAATTTCATATTGGTTTGGCTAAGATCAAGTGTAGTATCTGTTCTTAGCGGTTTAATATATAATATATGAGCCATCGACTTAGGGAATATTAACTCAATTTTTTAAGGAGAAGGCTCATCAAGTTAGCTTGCTGTCTGGGCCTTCATGCACCGCCTTGGTCTTGCACTATAGCTTGGGCCTGGCGCACCGCACCTGCATTTGAAATTGACAAAAAAAGGTTATGTCCAAAAAAATAACTAAAAAGCACCAGAAATTAACAGTATCGCAATTGAGCGACCCCTCCCACCAGCTCCTCCTCCTCAGCCACTGCTGCCGCAACCGCAATCACATTCAGCGTTGTCATAGACGTCAACTGAGTATTCATCTCCAGAACTTGTCTCAGAAGATTCCAGAATTTCTCAAGGATTTAATTATTCTTTCACTATTCACGGTATTTGATTGCTTCTTTGAATTGTTTACTCTCATCCCTTTTAATGTCGGATTGGATAGAATATTCAGCTTATTCATACTTTAGGATCAGAATTTTGCTTGGTTAAAAGAAGAAACTATTTCTATATGTTGTGAATCCTGAATTGGAATTTTGATGTTTGAATGAACTTACTTTGCAACATTTGTTTTGGGATTTTTCTTTGGTATAGTTGATGTTTTATACGTCAATACCACACATGGGGGTTGATTTGTGTGGTGTTCAATTTTCGAGTGCAGTCTCTGTAGAAGAACTTGGTTCTTCTTGGTGTTCCAACTTCTACAGTTTGCAGAAAAGTAATTTCAGAATTTAAAGAACACAACAATTTTTACGTGGAAAACACCCGACTCAAAAGGTGAAAAAATAACGACCTACTACTCAGTAGGATTTTCTTCAAACACTTCACTAACACTCTGAGCCAACAACATTTACAAAATAAACTCTTTTGTAAGCCTAAGGATTAACTCTAACCCTTATAACAACACACCACACGCTGTTGTGATTACGTCAAGTTAAATCTAACTTGAATGATACAACTCAAGTACCTAATACAATTTGTTTCTAAGAAAGCTGAAAAAGGTACAATTTTAGACCATCTACTACAATAAACTAGACTAAAAGATAACAGATGGAATTGGTTCTTCTAGCTGGTTCAAGTAGCTCCAGATTCGCACTCTCCAATTTGGCTCGAACTGGTTGCAAAATTTCTTCACGAATTTTGCTCTCAATTCTTGATAAATTTCTGTTTTTGTGTGTCTATATACAATAAGAACAATTTGCAATTTATAGGAGTTAGTAGATAAGGATTTAACTAGAATCCTAATGCAACTCTTACTTGGTGGAAGAGTTCTAGTCAAACTCAACTCCTAAATCCTTCTTTATCTTAGATTCTATTCTTATTGAATAAGGAGTCCTTCTCTAATTTCGTTTTTGCCATCTTTTTTATCAGAAGATATCTCAATTTTACCAGAATACATTTATCTAATGCATGTTTATCTCATGTGCCTTTGACTCTGCTGGTCTATGTCACCTGTGATGGACCTGGTTCATCTCGGAGTTCCTTTGTCAATCTTCAAAACTATTTCCTTTCTTGGGCCAACAAATTCCCCCTTTTTTGATGATGACAAACTTTGTGCTTCAGGCCTGTTTCAGCTTAGTCCAACATTGACACATATAAGAGTATTAAATATTTATCACAAAGAACCAGGTTCATTAGGTTATAAATATCACATGTTCAGAGCACAACCTATCTTCCCCCTTTTGGAATCATCGAAAAGTTGCAAAAAAAATTATGTGAATCCCAGATTTTTAACACTTACTCATGGATATTTGGGCAAATACATATGCAATCAATGACTAATCATCAATAATCAACTAAGAATTCAAACTATCAAAAAATATAGACAATGAACAAGAACAAAAGAAGCAAACTTCATTGATAGAGAGAATATGATTCTGCCACAATCCACAAAATAAACTAAAAACAGTTAAAACATGAGCAACAAACAAAAATTCTGAATTTGGGTCACTGAAAGTTCTAGGCAGGCTAGGAAATTAAGGCTTGGAAAAACTGCAGACCTGGTTCATTTAGCCAAGATGGATGGTTCAGCAGACTTAGAAACAGATGAAGACTTCTTTGAGGAAGTCTTGGCTTTCTTGGGCTTAGGGGTCTAAACCTCTACCTCTGCTACTTTTTTACTTTGATGGACCAGGTCCATCTCATCCACTTCAATAGCCTCAATAGGCTCAAAAACCTTTTCTTTCCCTTTTTCCACTCTTTTCTTCTTACTCTCCTCTAAAGCTCTCTTCAACGCGTCCTCACTTTTCTTGACCTTGATCCTTGTAGTTCTTCCTCTTGGAAGAGAAATATTAGAAGTCACAGAAGGATCAGCTTTTCTTTTCTTACTTTCTCTTGATGTTCCATACGTTTGAGCTTTAGGAGTTCTTTTCTTCTTTGGATTGTAATTATCGCCTAACATTTTCAGCAGATCCGCCAGGGTTTCCTCAGTAGATGAACCAGGTTCATCTGTGTGCTTTCCTAAATTTTCTAACCCTTCAGCGGTTTCTCCTGATTCACTTCCCCCTGTGTTGTTGCTACTTTCTTCCTCCTTTTCTGGCTCAGCTCCACAAATAGCCATTCTACAGATTTAGAGGTGGGTGAAGAATCAACCACTTCTTTTCGTTTTCCCTTTCTCATTACTCTGTACTCCCTCACTCTCATTTTTTTATATTTAATTTTCACCACCTATTCTTATTGTTTTCGGCAACTCCACATCTATTACAGACCCAACCAGTAGGAACCTATTTTCTAAGTTTTTCAGCAACATTAGAGATGACCTCAGAAGAAGGACTTGGGACAGATGTTACCCGAGTCATTGAAAATTTGGGAATGGTTTTGTAAGGAGGGGATGTCTTGAATAAACTTTTAGTTTTGAATTGACGGTTAATGCTTCCCTAGAATCTAGGTATTTTAATTTGGTGAGGATTCTTGTTGAAACAGAACTGGTTCAAAGTCAAATGGATAGGCTTTGAAAAGATTTTTAGTTTGGGAAGAGTTCTGCTCATGATTTAATTATTAGTATTTCAAAGTGTGCAGGGTGTAGAACACATACCTCGCTTTTCAGATGAACCAGCACGATGAACCAGGTTCATCATTTCATAATCCTCTTGATCAAGCCTCAATTTGCAAAGGTAGAAAAAATTTCATTTGTGATCAGTGAGTCATATCAAAACATGACATAAGAGTAGCCTTTTTACAGTATGAGACTGAGCAATTGTTAATCTGATTATTTACACTCGGTTCAGATTTTCTAGCCAAATTGTTTCTTTGTTTTTATTTTCTTAATGTATTTACATTCTGAACTGGTTCAATTAAGTGATCTTAATCATCCCTAATAGTAACGTGTTCCTTTCAAAATGCTCTCTACTTAGTGATTTTGTAAAGATATCTGCATGGTTTCACAACCAACTAGTTACTCCTTAATGTTCCTTCATTGCTTTGTTGATGTGGAACAGGTTCAGGTACAGGTTCCAACAAGTTGGGAATTATTTTGTTCTATTCCCCCTGTCATGTTGCTCGGGATGGATGAACATGTTCCATCACCTATTCCTTCCTCCAGTGTTGCTTTAGTTTGGACTGAGTTTATGACCAGCCCAATTTCTTCATCATCTTGTTCATTACCAACCCCAGTGATTTCACCTTTCTTTCCATTTCCAAAGGAGACATTTCCTCCTTTGAGGTCCTCAAGTCAAATGAACTAGTCCTTGTTGCAGTCATGTGTTTTGAGCAGCCACTATCCATGTACTATATTTGGCTACTACCTTTCACTTGAATCTACAAAAGAAAATCAGGGGTTAGTCTTAGGAACCCAAACTAGTTTGGGTCCCTTTCTATAAGCAAAAGGATGAATTAAATTCTTTTTAGCCCAACTTGGTAGAGAATTCTTCCCTCGAACAAAACTTTTTTCTTTTGACTGGCCTTTTATTTTGCATTACATTCACTTTTAAAGTGACCGGTCTTACCACAGTGAGTACAAATCTTGTTCTCAGGAAGAGAGAGATACTTGCTTTTAGGATCCCACTTAGGTATCTGATTCCCAAAGCCAAGTCCTCTTCTATTGCTACTATGATGTTCCTGTAGCCATGTCAAAGTATCAGAGGACCTGTTCCATTTTCTAGTTCTATCTAGTTCATGCTTGACCTTGCTTAGATCCTCCTTAAATACTCTTATCTGCTCTTCTCTTTTGTACAACTCGTCTTTTATTTTTCCTAGGTTTTCTTATAATGTGAGTTGTGTGTGATCAGCTTTGTTTTTACCTGTTCCTAATTTCAGTTTTAGATTTTTAGATCTTAGCTCTAGGACAGTGGTGTCAAGTTCATGAACCTGATTCTTTAACTCAGCATTTTTACTATCACTTTCTCTAGCCCTAAGTTCCAAATTTTGCACTTAGCTTTCAAAATCACACACTCCTTAGACAGTTGTTTCTTTTCATTTTTTAGATCCTCAGATTCATTAATGAAATCTAGGAGTAACTCAGATAGCCTTTCTTTAGAGAAAAATTTAATCTTGTCTTTGAGATGAATTAGAGAATTATACTCACCTCAGATTCCTCATCGGATTCTCCAATTGCCATAAGTGCTTGTTCATCTCCATCTTTATCATCTGACTTCTCATCTGAACTTTCACCCCAAGCAGCAACCATTGCCTTTGTTGAAGTTCTATTTTTCTTGGGTGGAACCTGTTCCTTCTTCATGTTCCTTCATTCAGCTTTTTCTTTCTTCCATTCAATTTCCCATTGAGGGCAGTTTTTTATTTAGTGATCAGTCTTGCTACACTTGTAACACCCCTCATTGGTTTGTTTTTCAGGAACCCTTGGTTTGTTGTAGCTTCCACTTCTTGAAGGAACCTTTGCTCTTATTAGGTACTTTTTGAAGTCCTTTGTGATCATGGTCATTTCATCCTCCTGCAGATCAGTTTCTTCAGTGATTCTGAATGCAAAACTCCTTTCCTTCTTGGGACCATCAATCTTCATAGTCTGCCTTCTAAGTTCATAGGCAGTGGGATTTCCAATCAGCCCATCCAGCTTAAGAGTTGCAATGTTCTTAGATTCCTGAATGACTGTAATTTTGCTTTCCCAAGAGACTGGCAAGACCCTTGTCAGAATTTTCTCCAACTTGTCTTCTTCAAGAATGACCCTTCCAAGATACTTGAGTTCATTGGCCAGTGTAGTGAACCTTGTATACATCTCTTGAATGGTCTCTCCTTCCTTCATGGTGAAATTCTCATATTGAGAATATAGAATAGTTCCTCTTGACCTCTTAACTTGAGGTGTTCCTTCATGAGCCACTTGCAAAGTGTCCCAAATTTCTTTGGCAGTGGTACAACTTTGAATTCTTCTATACTCGTCATGACCGAGTCCACACACAATCCACTTCTTGGCCTTAGCATTTTTCTCCCACTTTCTCAAATCCTTAGCAGTGTAGTCAGCTCTAGTATTTGGCACATCTACTCCTTCAGCCGTCTTCTTTATGGTGGCTAAAGGAGCGTCAGCGACGTCCCATAGTTCATAGACTTCTCCAATTAAATAATCCTTCATCCTATTCTTCCACTAGGAGTAGTACTAGACATTGAAGAGTGGAGGCCTAACAGTTGATTGTCCTTCCCATTTCCCAGGTGGTGCACTCATCTTGATCTTTTCCTAAGGTGTTAGCCTCTTCAAGGATAACCCGCTCTGATACCAATTGATGTTTTATACGTCAATACCATACAAGAAGGGGGGGATGATTTGTGTGGTGTCCAATTTTCGAGTGCAGTCTCTATAGAAGAACATGGTTCTTCTTGTTGTTCCAACTTCTACAGTTTGTGAAAAAGTAGTTGCAGAATTTAAAGAGCACAACAATTTTTACGTGGAAAACAACCGGCTCAAAAGGTGAAAAAACCACGACCTACTACTCAGTAGGATTTCTCCAAACACTTCACTACAAATCTGAGCCAACAACATTTACAAAATAAACTCTTTTGTAAACCTAAGGATTAACTCTAACCCTTATAACAACACGCCATAGGTTTTTGTGACTACGTCAAGTTAAATCTAACTTGAATGATACAACAAGTACCTAGTACAATTTGCTTCTAAGAAAGCTGAAAAAGGTACAATTTTAGACCATCTACTACAATAAACTAGACTAAAAGACAGCAGATGGAACTGGTTCTTCTAGCTGGTTCAAGTAGCTCCAGATTCGCACTCTCCAATTTGGCTCGAACTGGTTGCAAAATTTCTTCACGAATTTTGCTCTCAATTCTTGATAAATTTCTATTTTTGTGCGTCTATATACAATAAGAACAATCTGCAATTTATAGGTGTTAGTAGATAAGGATTTAATTAGAATCCTAATGCAACTCTTCCTTGGTGGAAGAGTTCTAGTCAAACTCAACTCCTAAATCCTTCCTTATCTTAGATTATGTTCTTATTGAATAAAGAGTCCTTCTCTAATTTCGTTTTTGCAATCTTTTCGATCAGAAGATATGTCAATTTTACCAGAATACATTTATCGAATGCATGTTCATCTCATGTACCTTTGACTCTGCTGGTCTATGTCACCTGTGATAGAGCTGGTTCATCTCGGAGTTCCTTTGTCAATCTTCAAAACTATTTCCTTTCTTGGGGCAACAATAGTCTATAGTACTTGAGCTTTTCACATTGTACCTATTTGGTTTGAGTACTTGTTGGGCCTCTTGTAGTGAAACTAGTTCCATTATGTTGTATTTTTTTTCTTGTTTGCTGTCGAATTAAAGTCTAATATGCTATGCAAAATTTAAATATTAGAGCTTAATATGCTTTCATGAAGGAGCGCGAGACTCAATTGGCTCTCAGAAAGGCATAGGCACCCTCTTGATGGGGGAATGAATCTTTGATTTTGGAAAGTATAATTTCAATGTCCCTATAACCTTAGTGTCAAGTGCTATTTCAAGAATTTTCTGTAGGAATTTATGATTTTGTGTAATCTTTCTATTTCGGAGTTTGAACTGTGCCTTTTGAACCATGTTTAACTTTGAAAATATTAGAGTTCTATTTTGTGTGATCTTGCTACTTCAAAGATTGAATTGTGATGCTTATGTGTTCGAATTCTTTTAAAAAGATGCTTTGTTAACATGATTTTCAATTTTTGAATAACAACCAAAGTTTTAAAACCAATGTATATTTTGCTAAATGATAGTTGTCCTATAAGTTCATTGATTTGTGCACAATGGGTGAAGACAAATATAAAACTGCGGTAACAATGAAGCAATCTGTTATGGGCTCAATACATTATACATGTTGATTAAGAAAGGTTGTAATTGTCAATGCATTCTGAGTAGTCTCGCAATTAGGGGTGCTTATCGGGCGGATATTTTTGTAATTAACTGTTCGACTTATCGGTTTATAAATGTAGTAATCTGCTAGTCATCTAAAACATTGGGTGGATTGATATAGAATTATCGATTATCGGGCGGTTTATCGGGTAAATCAAATAGACTAAAATAAATGGAGAATAGGTCTGAATTCAGATTTTTTAACTGTAGTGGATTTCAACAAATTCAGCTGGACATTCATTTTTGTAACACCACTCTTAAGGACTCTAGCAAGTGCCAATGAAGAAGTTGCAGTTGATATTTTGCTTGATGAGATAAAGAGATAAAAGGCCTATGATACTGTATTCTACAACTATTATGTTGAAGGAACCTTTGGCGCTAGTATCCTCTTTGATGACCTCTTTTTCTGCAGTAAGAGAATAATCTAAAATATTCCCTTCGCCATTGTTTATGTGCTATTGTTTATATTACATCTCTCCCCGACTCCCTCAGCAGTAATTCTATTTAGTTTACCATCATAATGTTTAAAAGGTAATCAATCTTAAAGTTTACAACATAGATTCACAACTATAAGTTTGTGCAAGTTAAAGCACCCCAGCTCAATGGCTGTGTTGATCTAACAAAATTAACAAAGAGCTCGCTTCATCTAACAAAATAATGTGTTGAGTCGGTCAAACAAATTAACAAAGTGCATACTGTGCCTAAACATGTAACTATAAAAATTCATAACCAGTTAACGGTTTATCCGATAAGTAAATTGAATAATTCATCCCTGTTGCTTATAAAATTTCAATTCGTTCATCAACCATTACCCCCAATAACCCGATACCAACAATCCAATAAGCGGTTTTTGCGGCTCGGTTAACAATTACGATTTGATTTTGAACAACCCTACTCAATACTCACAAGGGTATTTCATTAGTATGCCTTGTCTCCTAATCATGTTTTCCTTTTTCTTGTTCTCCTTTTGCAAATAAAGCTCTTTTTGGTGCATTGCAAGAACACATAATTGATATATCCGAAAGAAGCATGTTAATAGGAGATGAAAAGTTGGATATGCTCCCGAAGAAGGAGAAGATATCCAAGAAAAGCAATAAAAATGTTGCTACCAGTGGTCCAGAAGTGGCACTGGTTCATGTTAAAATGGTAGATGATGATATTTTTTTGAGGAACAGAATGATGATCGTGACATCAAGAAAAAGAAAAAGGGAGGGTCAAAACACATCCAGGGAAGTCCATTAAAGGTAGTGATGAAGATGTTGCAATACGTGTTGAAAAAAAGAAACCCAACAAGTTGAAGAGAAGCCACCACGATGAGCGAGAGTTAGTTCTTGATGCTCCTTTAGACACCAAAACTACCGCTCATGTAAGTTCGAGTGAAATAAGGAACATTAAGAAGGTGGTTGAGGCACTCAGCGAGGTTTCTAATAGAGATGCTTTAGAGGAGATTAAGAGGAAGAAGAAATCCAAGATAATAATTCTCTGACCACTGATGTAGGACCACCAAACAGTGATGTTAGAGCTTTTGAGGGTGATTTAAGCTTATTAGAGGAAGAGAAGCTGTGTGTTGTGAAAACTAAGGAAAAAAAGGTTAAGGTCAATGAGAAAACAAAAGAAGCAGGAGAAAGTGAAGATTATGATGTTAAGAGAAAGAAAGGAAAAAAAGGAAGGACGTTCAAAGATTGTGCCGAGGCTTATTTGAAAAGTGTTGAAGAAAAGAAATGTAAGAACTTGAAGAAAAGTTGTCGGGATGAATAGAAGAGAATGCATGATATCGAGGATGGACAGGGAGATATCGTGGCAGAAGTCAATCGAGGTGATATTGCTTCAACTGTGGAAGAGATGGAAAAACAAAGCAGAACAGATACTGGTAATATGTGATGACCCAAAAGATCATCCCGTATATTTCTAGCTAATTCTATATTTCGAGATCGTGAAAACCTCCTTCTATCTCACCTCAATTTGCATGCGCAGCCCGGGCGCGTAGCCGGGAAGCCCTTATGTGAAAAAAACTAATAAAAATGATAATTGTGTATTAGAAATTTGAATAAAGTTGACTTCGGTCAACGATTTTGGTAAACAGACCCGGATCCGTGATTTGACGGTCCCGGAGGGTTCGTAGGAAAATATGGGACTTGGAAATATGCCTGGAATCGAATTCCGAGGTCCCAAGTCCGAGAAATGAATTTTTAAAGAAAATTGTTTTCTGAAAAATATAAAGGTTTTTGAAAATGAAATTTGATGTGAAACCTGTGATATCGGGCCCGTATTATAGTTTCGGAGCCCGGAACAGGTTCAATATTTCTTATATGTGTTATCTGTGAAATTTGGTAAGAAACGAACTTAGTTTGATGTGATTCGGACCTTAAATGGAAAATTGGATGTTTAAATAAGTTTTGAGAAATTTCATTGATTTGGGGGTTTAATTCGATGTTTATGATGTTATTTTGGTGATTTGATTACTTGAATAGGTCTGTAGGATGTTTTTGAGGTTGTGTGCATATTGAGTTTTGAGCCTCGAGGGCTCGGGTGAGTTTCGGGTAGGTGTCGGGGTGTGAAAACAAAGAAAAATCTGGTGTAATAGTCATTTTCTGGTGTCCAGGAGTTTACCCTATGCGAACACACTCAAGGGAGTGCGAACGCACAAGGTTATGGGTGGGTTAGGGTTAGGGTAGTTTTAAGCTAGTGCGAACGCACTCTTTAGGATGCGATCGCGAAGTGGGGGCCAGAATGAGCTATGCGAACGCGGAGGGTAAGTCGCGAACGCATAGGTCTAGAGGGGGTCCTGGGGTCCTGGGTGTCAACTACCCTGTGCGAACACGGCCCCACAACCGCGAATGAATAGGCCAGACTATCTAAACCTCCACGAACGCGGCCAGGGGCCCGCGAACGCGGAGAGTATTTTTCGCCCCGTTATTTTAAATTCCCAAACATAATTCAATACGGGAATTAGGCCATTGTTCATAAACCCCTTCTTCTCCAAAGCTCCTAGGTGATTTTTGAAGTACTTCCCCACCATAACCTCTTAGGGAAGTGATCTTTAACTTGTTTCCTTCCATTTTCATCAACATTTATTAGATTCTAGGCCTAAAATCATGAAATCAAAGGTAGAAATTGGGATCTTTGGGTAGAGTTAGGGCTTTATGAATATTTAGGAATTTGACCTTGTTTTGGGGTCAGATTTCAAAATAAATTATATATTCGGGCTCGTGGGTGAGTGGGTGATCGGATTTTGGTCCGAACCTCGTGTTTCGACTAGCGGGCCCGGGGTCGATTTTTGGAAATTTTGAAAGAATGTTGGGAAATCTATAATTAGGCATTGAAATTGAATTGTTTAGCATTTATTGATGTTATTGAGTCGATTATGTGTAGATACGATTGATTTGGAGTCGGGTTCGAAAGGAAAAGCGGTGCTAGAGGCTTGATTTGGATTCTTGCAGTCGAGGTAAGTATCTTGCCTAACCTTGTGTGGGGGAAACTACCCCTTAGGAGTGAGTCTTCCTTGTTGATTGTAGTCCGTGTATGCGAGGTGACGAGTGTGTACTCGGACTTGTTTGCAATTAGATTGTCCTTTTAGGATTCGTAGGTTCTTATATTACCTGTGTATGATTTGTGATTGTTATATTTGAATCCTTAATTTTTAATTTCATCCCTTCCTGTTTAAATTAGAATTACTTGTTTTTGGATTCCTTCGTTGGCTATTTGACTTTACTTCACTTAACTAAATATTATACTTCTCTTATCATCATGCTATATTTTTTTCTTCCTAGCTTGCCTAATTGACTATAATTATTGTAATCTAGCCTTATAGTTGACTAGCCGTAGTTGGAAAATCTATTCGTTGGAGTCAAGCATGCCCATGACTATTACATTGTGATTTATATAACTATTCCCTTAAGTGCTACTTAGGTCTAATCGTTAGACATTTATGTTATTGGTATTTCCTTGATGTTGCCTATTACTGGGTCTTTGTTTAAACTGAGTGTTATTTTGTGAAGTTAATTGTTTAGGTGAGATTGGTTATAACTGTTTCCCTTGACGGGATGTTATGGTTTCTATTACTGTTTATGCTGTTAATGATATTGTTCGTATTGTTGACTCCCTTGCTGGGATGTTGTGGTTTCTATTACTAGTTATGCTCTTAATGATATTATTTGTATTGTTGACTCCCTTGCCGGGATATGATGATTTATGGGTCATATTGTTGGTTTTTCCTTGCCAAACTATTGTTCTTGATATTGTTTTGGTGAGGATGAGAGTAAAAGTACGAAGGGTGATGTCGCTCACTTCTCTTTGCATCTTATTCCGTTGTTCTAAATTTGGATATTCCTATTGATCTCTTACTGCATTTATTGGCTAGATTTGATATTCCTCCTGTACTGCACGGCAATTTCTGAGTTACAGACTGAGTTCCGGTAGATAAATCTTGAGGAGATTTTGATCAAGGGGTTTTATTGAAAAACATTATTGAAAAAACAATGGTTTTGAAATGATTATACTTGAATGACTTTTACATCGAAGGTATATTTGTAAAGCACTAGTCTTGCCTAAAATGATATTTGGAAGTCATTTGTTGGGAAAGCATCTTTGGGAAGTTTAGTATTTTGAAAGAAACTATGTTTTACGTAATTCTCTCTGCTAAATATACTTATATCTACTTTTGGAGAAAATAGGTTTTCAAAGGAAACTCTTCCATTAAAAAATTATTTTATTTGCAAAAGTTTTTCATATGAATTGTTGTTTAAAGATTTCTATCAGTTATGGATTTTAATGGCCCAGGGCCCGATGTGAACAAACCTACGTAGAGTTGAGTTATTGGTGTTCTCTATTGTATTGTGTTTCCTTTCAATTCGTCTTGTTTTATTGTCCATTTTTCTGTGTATTTTTGTACTGTTTCGTGATTGATTTCTGTAATTTCCTTCAGCTTTATATTGTCATTTTTGTGAAATATTCCATGAAGTCTTAGATAGATGTAACGTTCGGTCATTTCTATATTCATGTTATTTATTTTGTAGACCAGTGGTGTCTTGACTAGTCCTCGTCACTACTCCACCGAGGATAGTCTTGATACTTACTGGGCACCGCTATGGTGTGCTCATACTGTACTTCTGCACATTTTTGTGTGCAGATCCAGGTATATATTGTAGTAGCTGTGTGGATGATTGCCGAGCAGACTCAAGGTAACCTGCTGCTGCGTTCACAGGCTTCAGAGTCACCTTCATTGTATTTATTGTTCATACACTTTTGTATTTATTTCCAAACAGTTCTACTTAGAAGTTGTAGAAGATTCGTAGAGCTTATGACTTGTATTACCGGTTTTGGGAAAGTTTGTGCCTTCTGTTGAGATTCTATATCGAGACTGTTAGTTTTCCTTTTATTATTGTTGTTAGGCTTACCTAGTCCCTAAGACTAGGTGCCATCACAATACCCAACGGAGGGAAATTTGGGTCATGACAAGTTGGTATCAGAGCTCTAGGTTAATAGGTGCTACGATTCATAAGCGAGTTTAGTAGAGTCTTGCGGATCGGTACGTAGACGTCTGTACTTATCTTCGATAGGCTACGGAACTAATAGGACAATTTCACTTCCTTCATTCCTATCGTGCGAGTTTATTGATCTTGAAGTTTGAAATTATCGTTCCATTCTCGATGGTAAGGACACGAGCGTAGGTTCCTGATGATGTTACCCCGAAGAAAATGTCGCAAGGGTCAGAGACAGAGGCCAACGAGGAGCACGTGTCGCGGTTAAAATGCCCACCAGAGCAGCCTTTGATGAGTCGCCAGTAGTTCCAGTTAGGGGACAGGTACTAGGGGTGCCTATTACAACCCCGGACTTTAGGAGACTTGAGCACAGTTTTGAGTACAATTGGTACCTCGACTCAGGCAGGGTTGATTCTAGTACACCAGTTGCTTACAGATCAGGGGAGGAGTTCAGACTCCCACCGTCTACACTCTAGAGTAGCGAGATCATATTGGTCAGGTTCTAGTTGTTATTGCATCACGACATGTGGTTTCAGTTCAGCCCGTGGTAAGGAAAGTAGCCTCGGAGGAAGAATACCTTGGACTTGAGAGGTACAGGAAGTACCACCCTTCTACCTTTTAGTGGATTGGCGGCAGATGGTGCCCAGGGTTTCCGGGGGGAGTGTTACTATATTCTTCGTACTTCGGGTATTGTGGAGACGAGCGGGATTGCTTTGTCACGTCTTAGGCTCAGAGTAGTGGGTGGATCAGTGGTGGCGGCATATGAGCTGGGGTGACCTGGCTGAGTTAGCTTCACTAGCATGGATTCAGTCTTTCGGAGATGCTTTGGGGGAGGTTGCACCTCAGTTCCTTCGGGATGTACGGCGTGCGGAGTTTGAGCAGTTGCGTCAGGGCACTGTGTCACTATTGGAGCATGCCATTAGATTCAGTGAGTTGGCCAGACATGCACTTCTCTTGGTTGCTTCAGTTAGGAGATGAGTCCGTAGAGTCATTTGGGAGATTCAGGCATGATATTCGATTCAGTGGGACTCGAGAGTTAGAGTAGGATGCCTCGTTTCAGCAGGTAGTAGGGATCGCTCACCAGTTAGAGAGCACGTGGGACCGGGAGAGAGAGGACAGACGAGATTAGGGAGAGATTTCGGGGAGGCAATGAGGCCTCATAGATCGGAGGAATCTACTGGTCCATATTATGGAGGCAAGGTACGACATGGTAGAAGTTTTGTGGGTCAACCAGTTCAGTTTGCATTACTAGCTTCGCATGGGATTTCAGGTACTCATGGGTCTCAAAGGATTCGTATTGTGTGTTTTTCCATAGCCATGTCAGCAGGGAGATTGTTTTCAGTGTGGAGATATTAGCCACAGGGTGAGAAATTGTTCCAGGATTCAGGTAGGTGTGTGGTAGCAGGTTATTCAGGTGAGTAGAGGGCCGTAAGAGGCGGAGACCCGACCCATTGTTGTGTTTCATATAGTAAAATAGAGGCCATTGTGCCAGATATCATCACCCAGATATGTTTTAACGTATTGCAGAGGGGCACCGATTGTATTTCATTATAGCTCTGTTGGTGGGGACGAGTTCCCTTATTTGTTGTTTCATTTATGAGTGAGTTCCATGTATGCACTCCATTTTGTGTTTGCTCCTATTGGGAGGTTCTGAGTAGTAGCCCGTGTCTATCATTGTTTTATTCATTCTTGATGGTAGTGAAACTGGCCGTGAGTCCTTGTTGTTCTTCGTGGTAAGCTTTATATGATTTTCCTGAGTATTTTGTTTACGAGTTGTGATTTGATACTCCATCGAGATGTGAGTTCAGTTAGCGTTATGATTTTATCAGCTGGGATGAATTAGTGGAGGAATTTCAATTGGTGTGATATATTTTTGGTATGTGATTCAGAGTTGAGGACGAGGTCCTCGTGATATTTGTGATTCGATATGTTTGGACCGGGCTGAGTACCGCGGTGGAAATTTTTATCAGGATGGAATTCTTGTGGTTTGTTCATATGCTTTGCTTCTTCCTTGTTATATTGCTTTTGGCAAGTCAGTATTGATATATAGTTGTGCCTATGGGCTTGTTTGATAGTTCCTTATTATGTTTCTATTTCATATTCAGTCATTTCGTTATGTGTTTCTTTAGTTTAGTTTGCGAGATGTGTGCCCGGTAGTGGTAGTTATGACTCGGTGTTTCGGGTGCCTAATAAAGAGGCCTTCGTGTTTATTGCATCATTATCAGTACTACGTGACTTGGAAACAGAGTTATTTCAGATGAGGGGCTTATTGCTAATGTTGAGTTGATTTCGGAAAGCTATTATGATCACAAGTGTTATTTGAGCCTATGTGTGATGTGCTATGTTGTGGTGTCATGACTTATGGGTGTAGTCATGAGTTGATGCAGCTGGTTGAGGCTAATGCCGGACATGGATTTAGAATCGGGTATTTTGTAACTGAGTAGAGAGTGAGAAGTAGAGGTATGAGGCTTATCGGTGGTGATGTGAAGGCTATGTTGCGGTTGTGATTGTTTCATCGGGCTTGTGTGGGTTGGGGTAATGTGGGATCACCCGCGGATATGTGTTGGAAGTATACCATCAGTGATTGGATGAGTTCAAGGTAAATCTTGGCACGTTCGAGGATGAGCGTATGTTTAAGAGGGGGAGATTGTGATGACCCAAAAGGTCATCCCGTAAATTTCTAGCTAATTCTATGTTCCGAGGTCGTGAAAACCTTCTTCTATCTCACCTTGATTTGCGTGTGCATCCCGGGCGCGTAGTTGGGAAGCCTTTATGTGAAGAAAACTGATAAAAATGATAATTGTGTATTAGAAATTTTAATAAAGTTGACTTCGGTCAATGATTTTGGTAAACGGACCCGGATCCGTGAATTGACGGTCCCGGAGAGTCCGTAGGAAAATATGGGACTTGGGCATATGCCCGGAATCGAATTTCGAGGTCCCAAGTCCGAGAAATGAATTTTTAAAGAAAATTATTTTCTGAAAAATATAAAGGTTTTTGAAAATGAATTTGATGTGAAACATGTGATATCAAGCCTTTATTATGGTTCCGGAGCCCGGAACAGGTCCAATATGTCTTATATGTGTTATCTATGAAATTTGGTGAGAAACAGACTTAGTTTGACGTAATTCGGACCTTAAATGCAAAATTGGATGTTTAAAGAAGTTTTGAGAAATTTCATTGATTTTGGGGTTTAATTCGATGTTTATGATGTTATTTTGGTGATTTGATTACTCGAATAGGTCCGTAGGATGTTTTTGAGTTTGTGTGCATATTGAGTTTTGAGCCCCGGGGGCTCGGGTGAGTTTTGGTAGGTGTCGGGGTGTGAAAACATATAAAAATCTGGTGTAATAGTCATTTTCTGGTGTCCAAGTGTTTACCCTATGCGAACGCACTCAAGGGAGTGTGAACGCACAAGTTTATGAGTGGGTTAGTGTCAGGGTAGTTTTAAGCCAGTGCGAACACACTCTTTAGGATGCGATCGTGGAGTGGGGGCCAGAGTGAGCTATGCGAACGCGGAGGGTAAGTCACGAACGCATAAGTCTAGAGGGGGTCTAGGGGGTTGGGTGTCAACTACCATGTGCGAACGCGGCCCCACAACCGCGAACGCATAGGCCAAACTATCTAAACCTCTGCGAACACGGCCAGGGGCCCGCGAACGCGGAGAGTATTTTTCGCCAAGCTATTTTAAATACCCAAAACAGAATCCAATACGGGAATTAGGCCATTATTCATAAATCCCTTCTTCTCCAAAGCTCCTAGGCGATTTTTGAAGTACTTCCCCACCATAATCTCTTAGGTAAGTAATCTTTAACTTGTTTCCTTCAATTTTCATTAACATTTGTTTTATTCTAGGACTAAAATCATGAAATCAAAGGTAGAAATTGGGATTTTTGGATAGAGTTAGGGCTTTATGAATATTTGGTAATTTGACCTTGTTTTGGGGTCGGATTTCAAAACAAATTATATATTCGAGCTCGTGGGTGAATGGGTGATCGGGTTTTGGTTCGAACCTTGTGTTTCGACTAGCGGGTCCGGGGTCAATTTTTGGAAGTTTTGGAAGAATGTTGGGAAATCTATAATTAGGCATTGAAATTGAATTGTTTAGCATTTNGGAGTCGGGTTTGAAAGGAAAAGCGGTGCTAGAGGCTTGATTTGGATTCTTAGAGTCGAGGTAAGTATCTTGCCTAACCTTGTGTGGGGGAAACTACCCCATAGGATTGACTCTTCCTTGTAGATTGTAGTCCGTGTATGCAAGGTGACGAGTGTGTACTCGGACTTGTTTGCAATTAGATTGTCCTTTTAGGATTCGTAGGTTCTTATATTACCTGTGTATGATTTGTGATTGTTATATTTGAATCCTTAGTTTTTAATTTCATCCCTTCCTGTTTAAATTAGAATTACTTGTTTTTGGATTCCTTCGTTGGCTATTTGACTTTACTTCACTTAACTAAATATTATACTTCTCTTATCATCATGCTATATTTTTTTCTTCCTAGCTTGCCTAATTGACTATAATTATTGTAATCTAGCCTTATAGTTGACTAGCCGTAGTTGGAAAATCTATTCGTTGGAGTCAAGCATGCCCATGACTATTACATTGTGATTTATATAACTATTCCCTTAAGTGCTACTTAGGTCTAATCGTTAGACATTTATGTTATTGGTATTTCCTTGATGTTGCCTATTACTGGGCCTTTGTTTAAACTGAGTGTTATTTCGTGAAGTTAACTGTTTAGGTGATATTGGTTATAGTTTTTTCCCTTGTCGGGATGTTATGGTTTCTATTACTGTTTATGCCGTTAATGATATTGTTTGTACTGTTAACTCCCTTAATGTGATGTTGTGGTTTCTATTACTGGTTATGCTGTTAATGATATTGTTTGTATTGTTGACTACCTTGCCGGGATATGGTGATTTATGGGTCATATTGTTGGGTTATTCTTGCCAAACTATTGTTCTTGATATTGTTTTGGTGAGGNAATTTGACCTTGTTTTGGGGTCGGATTTCAAAACAAATTATATATTCGAGCTCGTGGGTGAATGGGTGATCGGGTTTTGGTTCGAACCTTGTGTTTCGACTAGCGGGTCCGGGGTCAATTTTTGGAAGTTTTGAAAGAATGTTGGGAAATCTATAATTAGGCATTGAAATTGAATTGTTTAGCATTTATTGATGTTATTGAGTCGATTATGTCTAGATACGATTGATTTGGATCGGGTTTGAAAGGAAAAGCGGTGCTAGAGGCTTGATTTGGATTCTTAGAGTCGAGGTAAGTATCTTGCCTAACCTTGTGTGGGGGAAACTACCCCATAGGATTGACTCTTCCTTGTAGATTGTAGTCCGTGTATGCAAGGTGACGAGTGTGTACTCGGACTTGTTTGCAATTAGATTGTCCTTTTAGGATTCGTAGGTTCTTATATTACCTGTGTATGATTTGTGATTGTTATATTTGAATCCTTAGTTTTTAATTTCATCCCTTCCTGTTTAAATTAGAATTACTTGTTTTTGGATTCCTTCGTTGGCTATTTGACTTTACTTCACTTAACTAAATATTATACTTCTCTTATCATCATGCTATATTTTTTTCTTCCTAGCTTGCCTAATTGACTATAATTATTGTAATCTAGCCTTATAGTTGACTAGCCGTAGTTGGAAAATCTATTCGTTGGAGTCAAGCATGCCCATGACTATTACATTGTGATTTATATAACTATTCCCTTAAGTGCTACTTAGGTCTAATCGTTAGACATTTATGTTATTGGTATTTCCTTGATGTTGCCTATTACTGGGCCTTTGTTTAAACTGAGTGTTATTTCGTGAAGTTAACTGTTTAGGTGATATTGGTTATAGTTTTTTCCCTTGTCGGGATGTTATGGTTTCTATTACTGTTTATGCCGTTAATGATATTGTTTGTACTGTTAACTCCCTTAATGTGATGTTGTGGTTTCTATTACTGGTTATGCTGTTAATGATATTGTTTGTATTGTTGACTACCTTGCCGGGATATGGTGATTTATGGGTCATATTGTTGGGTTATTCTTGCCAAACTATTGTTCTTGATATTGTTTTGGTGAGGATGAGAGTAAAAGCACGAAGAGTGATGTCATGCACTTGTCTTTGCATCTTATTCCGTTGTTCTAAATTTTGATATTCCTACTGATCTCTTACTGCATTTATTGGCAATATTTGATATTGCTCCTGTACTGCATGGCAATTTCTGAGTTACGGACTGAGTTCCGGTGGATAAATCTTGAGGTGATTTTGATCAAGGCATTTTATTGAAAAAGAAATGATTTTGAAATGATTATATTTGAATGACTTTTACATCGAAGATATATTTTTAAAGCACTAGTCTTGCCTAAAATGATATTTGGAAGTCATTTGTTGGGAAAGCATCTTTGGGAAGTTTAGTATTTTGAAAGAAACTATGTTTTACGTAATTCTCTTTGCTAAATATACTTATATCTACTTTTGGAGAAAATAGGTTTTCAAAGGAAACTCTTCCATACAAAAATGATTTTATTTGCAAAAGTTTTTCATATGAACTGATGTTTAAAGATTTCTATCAGTTATGGATTTTAATGGCCCAGGGCCCGATGTGAACAAACTTACGTAGAGTTGAGTTATTGGTGTTCTCTATTGTATTGTGTTTCCTTTCGATTTGGCTTGTTTTGCTGTCCATTTTTCTGTGTATTTTTGTACTGTTTCGTGATTGATTTCTGTAATTTCCTTCCGCTTTATATTGTCATTTTTGTGAAATATTCCGTGAAGTCTTAGATAGATGTAACGTTCGATCATTTCTATATTCATGTTATTTATTTTGTAGATCAGTGGTGTCTTGACTAGTCCTCGTCACTACTCCACCGAGGTTAGTCTTGATACTTACTGGGCACCGCTGTGGTGTGCTCATACTGCACTTCTGCATATTTTTGTGTGCAAATCCAGGTATATATTGTAGTAGTTGTGTGGATGATTGCCGAGGAGACTCAAGGTAACCTGCTGCTGCATTCGCAGGATTCGGAGTCACCTTCTTTGTATTTATTGTTCATACACTGGTGTATTTATTTCCAAACAGTTGTACTTAGAAGTTGTAGAAGATTCGTAGAGCTTATGACTTGTATTACCGGTTTTGGGAAACTTTGTGCCTTCTGTTGAGATTCTATATCGAGAATGTTAGTTTCCCTTTTACTATTGTTGTTACTCATGTCACGACCCAAAATCCATAAGGCCGTGATGGCGCCGGATATCATTGTCAGGCAAGCTAATCATTAGTTAATTGAAATAATTTCCTGTTTTAGCATTTATGAAAAACATTACCTTTCGCTTAATTACATAGTAACTAAATAAAAATCCGTTAAGTAAATACAATGGTTTAAATAGTCCTATTTTTTGGAAGTATATCCCAACACATTCCAGGACCCGATGTCACAAGTACATGAGCAATTTCTAAGAATTTTACAATTTCTACAAAGCTTGTCCTAAATACAAGTGGACAAGGAAATTTAAAATAATGTAATACAGTAAGTGGGAGACTCTGTCAGCTGCGGATCGCCTCTGGATGATGCAGCTCGCCTAAGTCTCCAAATCCTCCACATCGCTACGAAAGTACCTGTGCAATAAAAATGCACAGCAACTGTAGCATGAGTACGAAAACAACGTGTACTCAGTAAGTTGTCCGCCTAACCTCAGAGAGGTAGTGATGAGAGGTCGAATTAGACACTTGCTAGAGGTCAATTTAGTGTATTCAAGTGTGACACTAAGCATGATTATCATAGGAAATTTATCAAGTTCAGGAATAAATAATATCAACTCTTTCCACATTTAACACATTAAATCTTTGTCATGTTAATAACAATTAATCCGCATGGGTGATTTGATCAAATAACAAATAATCAACCGGAATGAACAACTTCTTCCAAAAATCTTTAATAACTTTAAAGCTCTATCATTTCAGTTGACAACTTAAAATTCCAAGCCAGTAATCAGGCAAAAATCACAGAAAATACGCAGTAAATATCATGAGCAAGCAATGCCGAGGGTCGAACAGCGCGAACCAACAATATTAAACTGTGCAGTGCCAAGGGTCGAATGGCTCGAACCATAGATGCATCTATCTGTCCCACTCACGAATCGATCATGCGACGTGATTATACTAAAAATAATAAGACTAACTTGCTCGCGAATCAAACTTGCGACTCAGGTGCTCATCTGTACAAATATTCACATAACAAATCCTCATTTTTATCAAGAAAGTAGTTTTCTCAGGAAACTGGTAAAATTCTTCTTAAAGGAACATGACATATAGCTTTTGGATCTTTGTTTTGAAATTCATTTGCCAAGTTTAATGATATTCCATAATATAACCCTATCAGGTATACAATTATCCACAGAGGAATCAATTCTCTTTTTAGATAATTATGAAAAGCACACTCTAGTCTTCTTAAGAAATAACTTACCAATTCAATAGCATTAACAGTTTAATATTATGGGCATGATCACATGTACAACACGTACGGCATGCTAGTGGGTCCTAGACTAACCGGACATGGCATAACAGTAGCTACGCACGGACTCCCGTCACCTCGTGCGCACGTAGACCCCAAAGATAATAAAACATACTTAATTAGTTCACCTAGGGGGACAATTCCCCCTCACAAAGTTTGAAAGGAGACTTACCTCGCTCCGAAATTCCATAACCGGTTTCCAAGCCCTTCTGACGACTCCAACGGACGCACAACGCCCCAACACTATCGAAATAACGACAAACCAATAAAAATATACTCTAATATTTGCAACAACTCCAAATAATATAATTTCCAAATGACCAAAATGCCCTCGAGCCCACGTGCCCGGAATCCGAAATTTCTCTAAGATAAATTCTACCCATAGCTTTACTAGTTCAAATATACAATTTACTCTAAATTCCATGCTCAAATTCGTGGCTAAAAATCCAAATTAACATTTCTAGGTTTTCTTCAATATTTTCCAAATTTTCCCACAATTTTCATGTATAATTCCATGCAATAACCTTGTATTAACTTAGAAACATGAAGGAGTTACTTACCTTGTGATCCCTGACGAAATCCCTCTCTCGAAGCTCCTCCAAAATCATCCACACCAAGTGAAGAAGAAATGGCCAACAAATCTCGGTTGTAAAACATTCTGCCCAGGCCATTTTTCGCACCTGTGATCGACCTATCGCACCTGCGATTCCGTAGGTGCGACCAAACCTCCGCACCTGCGGTTTTCCTCAGGTCAAGACAACTTTGCAGATGCGCCCCATAGCCCGTATATGCGACTTCGCAGGTGCGGAAATATCATCGCACTTGCGCTCCCAGCTGGACCATCACTTCTTCGAACCTACGGTGCCATAGCCGCACCTATGGCTCCGCACTTGGGGCCAAAGCCCCGTAGGTGTGGTCACACCAGATGACAACAAATTTCAGCCTTCTTCAAACTCTCAACTTGATCCGTAACCACCCGAAATCCACCCGAGGCCCCCGGGAATCCGTCTAATTATACCAACATGTTCCAAAATATAATGCGGACTTGCTCGAGGCCTCAAATCACATCAAACAACATCGAAACCACGAATCGCACCCAAATCCCAGCTTTATGAACTTAGAAATTTCCAACTTCTACATCTGATGCCCAAACCTATCAAATCACGTCCGATTGATCCCAAATTTTGCACACAAGTCATATTCGACATTACGGACCTGCTCCAACTTCCGAAATTGCATTCCGACCCCGATATCAAAATTTTCACTTCCGGTCGGATTTCTCGAAAACCTTCAAATTTCTATGTTTAGCCAAATGACTTCAAAATGACCTACGGAAATCCAAATTCACTTTCGATCGCGCTCCCAACTCCAGAATCACCATACGGAGCTATTCCTAAGTTCCGAATCCTAAACGGACATCAATCACACTGAAATGCCTTACAACCCAAATTTATGAAATTCTTCTAAAATGCTATCTTCCATAATATACGTTGAAACGTTCTCGGGTTATCCAAAACCCGATCCGGACATACACCCAAGTTCGAAGCCATCATACGTACCTGCAGTAACTTTCAAATCCTGATTCGGGGGTCGTTTACTCAAAATTCCCGTCCTAGTTGATTTCTCCAACTTAAGGCTTCTGAAATGAGAATTTTCTTGACCAACTCTAAACTTTCCGAAATTCAGTTCCGACCACACCTACAAGTCATAATACCTGAAATGGAACTGCTCACGACCTCAAATCGCTGAACGACGCGCTAGAGCTCAAAACGACCGGTCGGGTCGTTACATTCTCCCCCACTTAAACAGACGTTCGTCCTCGAATGTGCTAAGAACCGCTCTGAAGTTATCTGAAATCATTGGTTAACATTTCGAGCACCTGTCCGTGCTACCACAACCCGGTTGGGTACATTAGCTTGATCAAATCTGAAGATTTCTTATTTTATCCATATAATAAGCTCAGAACCTAGTTCCAATACCTGCAATTTTCTCTGCCAGACCTAGTTCCAATATATAAACACCGTATCAACTACCACACGATATACCAAAACATGACTGCATACCTTTGCTGAATTAGCACCATGCACCGCAAAATTCATCATCTAACCACAATGACGTTCCTTGAACCTTAATAGCCTAAAATTCCACGAATCTGATGCTCCCAATGCACCTCATGATATATATATACGTACATCCTGCTATAATGCTGACGATACCACCACAACGGAGGAGCTATGTAGAAATTCATACCTAACTGCAGAGTTAACAAATCATTGAATATCTCATTTTGACTAGAATCATCACCTCATTATGAACCCGAATAATGGTATTTGTTCTTTAATATACACTTCACATAACCTTATCGCACTGATCCCTGATCCGATAATCTCGTCTCACCCAGTATGAACTGCTCAGACAACAAATCACCCCAACATGACCAACAACCTCACATGATACCACATCGCGCCAATAGGCCATAAGTCGAACATGACCATAAGAAATGACTCAGGAAGGGACTATTCAACTCACGCAACTAATATGTACTTTTCTTAGAAAATAGGAAATAGAACATAAGAAAAATAAATATAGTAACCTTATTCATCATCACACTGTTGCGGCATGCAACCCGATCCAAATAACATACACGTGGCGACATGCCACCCGATCCACACATAAAATTTACATAAGAAGATATATATGGAGCTGATTTTCTCACTATTACAAATTACTGAGTATCGATCATAAGCACGCTAAGTGCATCATACCATCCTGGGGAGACTGATAAAGCCGTATGCTACAAAACTCAAGCACAACTGAGGTGCGATATATATGTGTGTGTATATATATATATATATATATATATATACACACTCTGGATCTCAAGAGCTATCCTGCTCACATAACATCCCCACTACGCGGGACTTCCACACATAGGAAATTATCAAGCTGTTTCACAAATCTCACGGCACAATCATAATATCACATGAATTTGACGAAGACGGAACAAAAGCTACTGTTCTAATACCTTTCCATGAAAAAGCGCTCTACTGAAATGAACATGCTTGGCTCATATAGAGCCCATAATCATATTTAAATCCATCCACAAACATCGAGTCTACCTTGATCGCACCAAACTAAGCTAATAGCTTTTACCTGGGTCCATATTAACCCACTTTCTCTCATAATACGCGAGAACAACCATCATAGCCGGACAAACGCCTTCCAGGCATAAATTCTCAATTAAGCAATATTGCACTTCCTTATACTTGGTCTAAATCTTCAATCAATCAGGTGACTACATGTCACACTTATACAACCTTCCTGTGGTCACGCTCCCACGACCTTCCACATAAGGCAGCAAGTCTGCACATCCACCATTGGCCATACAAACGCTGTAAGACAAATCAAGAATCCATAACCAGGGTACCAAGCCTCTTCCACTGAATATCGATCTCAGGTGACACTGAAGATAACACCAGCTTACTCTGAACTTTCAAATCACTTTTTCTTGCTCTTCCGATCTCATGACATCCTTATTAACACTGAACCGCAATCTCGATTCTTACTCCCAGTTACATACTGCTTACCGCACCTAACCTGCCAATATGAGGTAGCGCAAGTATTCCATCATAGCTTCTGAACCACCAATAGGGTGAACACTTCATCATATAGAGACCTTTTACTTAACTCAATTCAAAAGTACCATCTCAACACACGAGTGAATTCTCACAATCATCCATCATGCAAATCCTTAAGTAGTAGCCTATACCACCATAACCCTTCCGGGATCCGCCTACACTTGACAGGCCATAGCACCCAAATTCTCCCACATGAAATCCATTACGACGGCCGACATGACCCGCGCACACTGGCACAAACCACATGCATAACTTAATCATATCGAAGGAACTGATCACTACCATAAATGTGCCATTTTAACCATGTCTAATCAATCTATCTTCTTTTAATCATCTTCAATTACCTCAGGAATAATAGCAACTTCCTTCAATTCATAGAAGACTCAACTCTCACTCATCCCGAGTGACCTTGATTCACGAGACTATGCTGCCTAAATCCCGCAACCTGTCTCATACCCTCCTCGTAGTCTTTCTACAACCCGTAGTTTATTTCTCTCACTCCTCCAATACTATCTTGCACGCTGAAACATATCATAGAACATTCTAACCATCTTCTTTTTTCCCGGAAATTACTCTACAAAAGCTTGATTCTCGATCATACTGCTGCCTGAAACCCTTAAACATCGCGATCTTAACTTTTAACCCACTAGGACCGCTATTGAGAGTCACCCACTCTGACTGGCCCCGAATACAATCAACTCGAAGGCTCTTCTAGCACATGAACACCCTTTTCCTTGAAGCACGTGACTGAGTCACTATCCTGACAACTCACCTATGCCTTAAGCAAAATTCTGAATCTTCCAAAGCCTAACCCTGGTCCGACAGGGCCAACTTTTGCACACATTCATCAAATCCCACGCACAATCACCATTTTACTCATTTTCCTTAGTTGTAATAACTTGCCAACACGTCGAAAATCCGCAACCCTATGATAACACAATCCTGCAACCCAACTACAGATGGTGGGACTCCCCACTTAGCCCGAAGCTACTCCTTGCACAACTCTAGACCCTGTCGCGATCCTTTCTCCTTTGTTAACATGATCTTTCTCAACCAATCCATCCAATCCTTCAAAATTCTCTTGTTAGCACTCCCTAAATACTCAAATTCTCTAGCATCATTCACACATTCTGCCTCCTACCGAATAACCACTAGAACCCCTCACAGAGACTTGCCAACCATGCCACCGCTAACCTATTCACAGGAGATAACCCACCTGTGGAAATCACCAACTGACACCTTCCAACAACATCGTACTGCACACCCTCTACAACATCAATATCCCATCCCAAGCCTACTTCATTTACCAACTTTTCTAGTCCGCCCGCTCCTCATGGACATCCATTAAATGTGCGACAATATCTTCAAATTCCAAGTTATGCTGCCGCTCCCCCACTTTGCGACTGCTCGGCTTCCGCTTCTTACACCTGGCCTCCTAGAAAATGGAACCACCGCCTAGCCTCAATTCAATATCATTCTCTGTATCTCTTAAACCAGCAGATCACCACAACTTTAAACTCTCCGAAGATCACCTTTCTCGAGCTACATTCTTTATCAATACTTATCCAATACTGAACTGCCGCACCTCACGGTCTCTGATAGCCGCTTCTTCAATACTCCTTCACAATACTCTGACCCCACGCAATCGAAGAAACCATAGCACCGACAAACTTAACACATTCCATTCGATCAATGACGACGATATCACGTCACAGGTGAATATCCAACCTTGCTTGAAAACACCAAGTCTTACTACTTTATCAATCCAAAACCTGACCACCTATAGTCCAAATGCCTTTCCTCTGCCGTAACGAAAATGCTGAAATCTCGAAATCACACTCTGAGAATACCTCCCTTCAAACCATTCATCACCCCCAATATACGGGCAAGCATTCTATCATCATATCGACATTGCGCGATAACCAATCGCAAGCATCATCACTACCTGAGCATAGCCTTAAGGCTCTCAGAAACACATCTACTGAGCTGAAACAACATATTATTCTTTTGCATGGCCATAACAACAGCCTCACACATGGAGAACATCTCGAATTACATCCGTAGCACCATTTCAATTCCGCAGGTTCCCGATTTATAGCAAGCGCTTCGCGACGCGTAAGATTGAGTAGGAATAAAATTAGGCATAAGCCTTAAAGGAATCAAATTGCACGATGAGGAATCAAGAAGGGAAGTACTTTGAACGGCCCTGTAGCCTCTCGAAGATAAGTACAAACGTCTTCGTACCGATCCGCAAGACTCTACTAGACTTGCTCATGACTCGTGAGACCTAAGGGAACCTAGATCTCTAATACCATGTTGTCACGACCCAAAATCCATAAGGTCGTGATGGCGCCGGACATCATTGCCAGGCAAGCCAATCATTAATTAATTGAAACAATTTCATGTTTTAGCATTTATGAAAAAATTACCTTTCACTTTAATACATAGTAACTAAATAAAAATCCGTTAAGTAAATACATTGGTTTAAATAGTCCTATTTTTAGCAAGTATATCCCAACACATCCCAGGACCCGATGTCACAAGTACATGAGCAATTTCTAAGAATTTTACGATTTCTACAAATCTTGTCCGAAATACAAGTGGAAAAGGAAATTTAAAATAATGTAATACAATATGAGGGAGACTCTGTCAGCTGCGGATCGCCTCCGGATGATGCAGCTCGCCTATGTCTCCAAATCCTCCACATCGCTATGAAAGTAACTGCGCAATAAAAATGCACAGCAAGTGTAGCATGAGTATGAAAACAACGTGTACTCAGTAAGTCGCCCGCCTAACCTCAGAGAGGTAGTGACGAGAGGTCGAGTTAGATACTTGCTAGAGGTCAATTTAGTGTATTCAAGTGTGACACTAAGCATGATTATCATAGGCAATTTATCAAGTTCAGGAATAAATAATATCAACTCTTTTCACATTTAACACTTTAAATCTTCATCATGTTAATAACAATTAATCAACATGGGTGATTTGATCAAATAACAAATAATCAACTGAAAGGAACAACTTCTTCCAAAAATCTTTAATAACTTTAAATATCTGTCATTTCAGTTGACAACTTAAAATTCCAGGCCAGTAATCAGGAAAAAATCATAGCAAATACGCAGTAAATATCATGCGCAAGCAATGCCGAGGGTCGAACGGCGCGGACCAACAATAATAAAATGTGCACTATGGAGGGTCATACAGCTCGAACCATAGATGCATCTATCTGCCCCGCTCGCGAATCGATGATTCGACGCGGTTATACATAAAAATAATAAGGCTAACCTGCTCGCGAATCATACCTGCGACTCAGTTGCTCATCTGTACAGATTTCACATAAAAAATCCGCATTTTTATCAAGAAAGTAGTTTTCTCAGGAAAATGGTAAAATTCTTCTTAAAGGAACATGACATATAGCTTTTGGATCTTTGTTTTGAAACTCATTTGCCAAGTTTAATGATATTCTATAATATACCCTATCAGGTATACAATTATCCACGGAGGAATCAATTCTCTTTTTAGATAATTATGAAAAGCACACTCTAGTCTTCTTAGGAAATAACTTACAGATTCAATAGCATTAACAGTTTAATATTATGGGCAGGATCACATGTACAACACGTACGGCATGCTAGTGGGTCCTAGACTACCCGGACATGGCATAACAGTAGCTACGCACGGACTCCCGTCACCTCGTGCATACATATCCCCCGAATATAATAACACATACTTAATTAGTTCACCTAGGGGAACAATTCCCCCTCACAAAGTTAGAAAGGAGACTAACTCGCTCCCAAATTCCATAATCGGCTTCCAAGCCCTTCTGACTACTCCAACGGCCTCACAACGCCCCAACACTATCCAAATAATGGCAAACCAATGAAAATGTACTCTAATATTTGCAACAATTCCAAATTATATAATGTCCCAACTCTGCTCAGTGAAATGACAAAATTGCCCTCGGGGCCACGAGCCTGAAATTTGAAATTTCTCGAAGATAAATTCTACCCATAGCTTTACTAGTTCAAATATACAATTTACTCTAAATTCCATGCTCAAATTCATGGCTAAAAGTCTAAATTACCATTTCTAGGTTTTCTTCAATATTTTCCAAATTCCCCCCCCCCCAATTTTCATGTGTAATTCCATGCAATAACCTTGTATTAACATATAAACATGAAGGAGTTACTTACCTTGTGATCCCTGACGAAAACCCTCTCTTGAAGCTCCTCCAAAATCGTCCACACCAAGTGAAAAATGAAGAAATGGCCAACAAATCTCGATTTTCAAAACATTCTGCCCAAGCCATTTTTCGCACCTGCGATCCAACTCTCGCACCTGTGATTCCACAGGTTGAACCAAACCTCCAAACCTGCGGCTTTCCTCAGCTCAAGCCAACTTCGCACATGCGCCCCATAGCCCGTATCTACGACTTCGCAGGTGCGGAAATATCATCACACATGCGCTCCCAGCAGGACCATCACTTCCTCGCACTTGTGGTGACATAGCCCCTTCAAAGCCTCGCAGGTGCGTTCACACGAGATGACAACAAATTCCAGCCTTCTTTAAACTCTCAACTTGATCAGTGAACCACCCGGAATCCACCCGAGGCCCCTGGGACACCGTCCAATTATACCAACCTGTTCCAAAACATAATGCGGACTTGCTCGAGGCCTCAAATCACATCAAACAACATCGAAACCACAAATCACCCCCAAATCCCAACTTTATGAACTTAGAAATTTCCAACTTCTACATCCGATGCCGAAACCTATCAAATCACGTCCGATTGACCCCAAATTTTGCACACAAGTCATATTCGGCATTACGGACCTGCTCCAACTTCTGGAATTGCATTCCGATCCCGATATCAAAATTTCCACTTCCGGTCGGATTTCTAGAAAACCTTCAAATTTCTATCTTTAGCCAAATGACTTCAAAATGACCTACGGACATCCAAATTCATTTCCGATCGCGCTCCCAACTCCAGAATCACCATACGGAACTATTCCCAGGCTCTGAATCCTAAACGGACATCAATCACACTGAAATGCCTTACAGCCCAAATTTATGAAATTCTTTTAAAATGTTATCTTCCATAATATACGCCGAAACGCTCCCGGGTTATCCAAAACCCGATCCGGACATACGCCCAAGTCTAAAATCATCATACGAACCTATAGGAACTTTCAAATCCTGATTTGGCGGTCGTTTACTCAAAATTCCAATCCTAGTTGATTTCTCCAACTTAAGGCTTCTGAAATGAGAATTTTCTTGCCAAACTAATTCTAAACTTTCCGAAATTCAGATCCGACCACACCTACAAGTTATAATGCCTGAAATGGAGCTGCTCACGTCTTCAAACCATTGAACGACGTGCTAGAGCTCAAAACGATCGGTCGGGTCGTTACAACTCAGTAATTGTTAGGCTTACCTAGTCCCTAAGACTAGGTGCCATCATGATACCCAACGGAGGGAAATTTGGGTCGTGGCATAATATCAGAAAGAGGAAAAAGGAAATGTTAGGACACAGTTCTGAAGATCTTACACATGAAAAGAGTTAAGAGAAAGTAGAGATTCTCTGGTCATGTTCAGATTTTCCCTTCATCCGGTGATCCAAGCGACGAGAATCATGAAATCGAGGACGAAAATTTACTGCGTGGCAATTCTCAAAATTAGAAGATGAAATTGGAAAAGAGGATGTTCATAAGTACATAGATATACATAACTTGAGCGAAGAAGGGATGAAAAAGATCTTGAACTCTAGATCTAATCCTGAAGTAAAAGGATGTTGGGAAAGAAATAGGGAGCACTATATCGTACAGGCCTTATACTGCAGTTTATTATCGTGCACAGGTCTTCTTCCAAAGGAGTGAGACGCGTAAATAGACCGAATAAGAGTACGAGATGGTACAAAAATTCCACAAAGGGAACGGGAACAATTGGAAGGTCTTGGCTGATGAACTTGGAAAACATCGGTTTCATGTGAAGGATACATGGGGAAGGCTAAAACTGGCCAATAAGAAGAAAGGACAATGGAGTCAGGAGGAGTACCAGACTTTGTTTGATTTAGTAAACACCGATTTGAAATTGAAGCTCTCTGAAGTAAGCACGGGATGTTACAGGATAATATTGCCTGGAGCGCGATAAATGACAAATTGTCGACGAGCACAGAAATAATATGCACAAAAATTCTTTCACTACATAATTACTCTTATAAGTCCCAAACAATTATTCAACAACAACACTATATATTTCTCAACACAATCTACACTAAGGACTTGTCATTAACGGCAGTGTAGGAAATTAACCAAACACCCCGACGAGTCCACGACAGCATACATAATGCCCCAAATCTATCACGACGGTATACATAATTCCCCAAATCTATCACGGCGGCATACACAATGCCCTAAATCTATCACGGCGGCATCACAATGCCCCAAATATATTATGGAGGCATATACAACGCCCCAAATCTATCACGACAGCATACACAATGCCCTAAATATATTACCCCAGCGAAAAAATAATTTTTAATGCCCCGCCCATCACCATAGCACGAGGCTACGCCACACCACACCACAAATCACTTATTAAATAATTTCAGCTTTTTATAAAATAATATATGTTTGCGACTGGTCAAAGACCATCAATAACGTGTAGGGAATGGGCTTAGGGCCCATCTTTTTTTTTAATTCCTAATTATTATTCAGAATTACCACATTGCTCATTAGCCTATGTAATTATAAATTAGGTCCACTAACTAATTAAATAATATTTCATCTTATACATTAATATTATCTCCAACTATAAATATATCTTTATGCACCCACATATAAAATAAATAATTAGTATTATTTTTATAAGAATAAGGAATTATAAAGAATAACTTAAAAGTTCATTCTTAAAATACTGGGATATTACAATATTAGACCAATTTCAGAAAATATACGTAAAACACCTAGTTTGGTGGATAAACCATGGGTTGTCTAAGTTTTTCAAATAGAAACAAAAAGGAGAAAGAAAATAATTTCTTATGACGATTTGTTGAAAAGTGAATTTAGAATTTTTTTTGCAAAAAAAAAAAGAAAAAACTTGTTTCTGAAACAAAGATATTATTATTGAATTTCAGATTGGTTTGGCTTGGATCAAGTGTAGTATTTGTTCTTATCGGTTTAATATATGATATACGAGCCATCGACTTAGGCGATATTAACTCATTTTTTTAAGGGGAAGGCTCGTCAAGTTAGCTTGCTGCCTAGGCCTTCATGTGCCGCCTTGGTCTTGCACTATAGCTTGGTCCTAGCGCACCCCACCTACATTTGAAATTGACCAAAAAAAAATGTTAAATCCAAAAACCCTAAAACTAACTAAAAACACCAGAAATTAACAGTATCCCAATTGAGCGACCCCTCCCACCAGCACCTCCTCCTCCGCCACTGCTGCCGCAACGGCAATCACATCTGGTGTTGTATTCGCAGTATTTGATTGCTTCTTTGAATTGTTTACTCTCATCCCTTTTAATGTCAGATTGGATAGATATATTCAGCTTATTCATACTTTAGGGATCAAAATTTCTCTTAGTTAAAAGAAGAAAATATTTCTATCTGTTGTGAATCCTGGATTGGAATTTAGCTGTTTGAATTAACTTACTTTGCAGCATTTGTTTTGGGATTTTTCTTTGGTATAGTCTATAGTTCTTGAGCTTTTCACATTGTACTTATTTAGTGTGATTACTTGTTGGGCCTCTTGTGGTGAAGCTAGTTCCATTATGATGTATTTTTTTCTTGTTTGCTGTCGAATTAAAGTCTAATATCCTATGCAAAATGAAAATATTAGAGCTTAATATGCTTCCATGAAGGAGCCTTAGTGTCCCTATAGCCTTAATGTCAGAAGGTTTTTGTTTTATTTCAAGCATTTTCTGTAGGAATTTTATGGTTTTGTGTAATCTTTCTATTTCGGAGTTTGAACTGGATTGTGCCTTTTGAAGCATGTTTAACTTTAAAAATATTGGAGTTCTATTTTGTGTGATCTTGCTACTTCAAAGATTGAATTGTGATGCTTATGTTGTTCGAATTTTTTTTAAAAGATACTTTGTTAACATCATTTTCAACTTTTGAATAACAACCAAAGTTTTAAAACCAATGCATGTTTTGCTAAATGATAGTTGTCCTATAAGTTCATTGAGTTGTGCACAATGGGTGAAGACGAATATAAAGCTGCGGTAACAATGAAGCAATATGTTTGGGATCAGTAGGTTATACAGGTGGATTAAGACAGGTTATAATTTGTCAATGCATTCTGAGTAGTCTCGCAATTAGGGGTGCTTACCGGGCAGATATTTATACTTAACTGTTCGGCTTATCGTTTTACAAATGTAGTAATACGCTGGATCATCTAAGATATTGGGCGGATTGATATCGGATTAGCGGTTATCGGGCGATTTATCGGCCAAATCAAATAGACTAAAATGAGTAGATAATTTGTTCGACTTCAGATTTTTAACTGTAGTGGATTTCAACAAATTCAGCTGAACATTAATTTTCGTAAAACACTCTTAAGGACGCCGCCAAGTGATAATGAAGAAGCTGTTGTTGATTTTTTGCTTGATGAGATAAAGAGATAAAATGACTATGCTACTGTATTCTACAACTATTATGTTGAAGGAACCTTTGGCGCTAGTATCCTCGTTAATGACCTCTTTTTCTACAGTAAGAGAATTATCTAAAATGTTCATTTCGCCATTGTTTACGTGCTATTGTTTATATTACATTTCTCCATGACTCCCTCAGCATCAATTCTGTTTAGTTTACCATCAAAATGTTTAAAAGATAATCAAACTTGAAGTTTACAACACAGATTCACAATTATAAGTTTGTGCAAGTTAAAGCACCACAGCTCAATGGCTGCGTTCATCTAATAGAAATAACAAAGGGCTGCCTTCATCTAACAAAACAATGTGCTGAGTAGATCAAACAAATTAACAAAGTGCAGACCATGCCTAAGCATGTAACTACAAAAATTCTTAACCTGTTAACGGCATATCCGATAAGTAAATTGAATAATTCGTCCCCGTTGTTTATAAAATTTCAATTTGCTCACCAACCATTACCCTGATAACTCGATATCAGTAGGCCAATAATCGATTTTTACAGTTCGGTTAACAATTATGGTTCGGTTTTGAACAACCCTACTCAGTATTCACAAGGGTATTTCATTAGTATGCCTTGTCTCTAATCATGTTTTCCTTTTTCTTGTTCTCCTTTTGCAGAGAAACCTCTTTTGGTTCATTGCAAGAAGACATAATTAATATATCCGAATGAAGCATGGTAATAGGAGATGAAAAGTTGGATATGCTCCTGAAGAAGGAGAAGATATCCAAGAAAAGCAATACGAATGTTGCTACCAGTGTGGTCCAGAAGTGGCAGTGGTTGATGTTAAAATGGTAGATGGTGATTTTTGTTTTGAGGAAGAGAAGTTATTTGTTGCAGAAACCAAGAAAGAAAGGAATAAGGAAAAAATAGAAACTAAAACAATAGGAGAGAGTGATGATCGTGACATCAAGAAAAAGAAAAAGAGAGAGGGTGAAACACATCCTGGGAAGTCCATTAAAGGCAGTGATGAATATGTTGCAATACGTGTTGAAAAAAAGAAACCCAATAAGTTGAAGAGAAGCCACCACGATGAGCGACAGTTAGTTCTTGATGCTCCTTTAGACACCAAAACTACTGCTCATGTAAGTGCGAGTGAAACATGGGACTTTCAGAAGGTGATTGAGGTTTCTGATAGAGATGTTGTAGAGGAGATTAGGAGAAGGAAGAAATCCAAGAAAAGCAATAATAATGCTTCTACCACTGATGTAGGACTGCCAAATAGTGATGTTAGAGCTGTTGAGGGTGATTTAAGCTTATTATAGGAAGAGAAGCCGCGTGTTGTGAAAACTAAGGAAAAAAAGGTTAAGTTCAATAAGGTAACTAAAGCAGCAGGAGAAAGTGAAGATTATGATGTCAAGAGAAAGAAAGGAAAAAAGGTAGGACATTCAAAGACGGTGTCGAGGCTTCTTTGAAAGGTGTTGAAGAAAAGAAAAGTAAGAATTTGAAGAAAAGCTGCCGGAATAAGTAGAAGAGAATGCATGATATGGAGGATGGATAGGGAGATATCGTGGCAGAAGTCAATCAAGGTGATATTTCTTCAGTTGTGGAAGAGATGGAAGAATAAAGTAGAACATATACAGGTAATATCAGAAAGAGGAAAAGGCAATGTTAGGACACATTTCTGAAGATCCTACACATGAAGAGAGTGAAAAGAGAGTGAGATTCTCCGGTCATGTTAAAATTTTCCCTTCATCTTGTGATCCAAGAGACGAGAATCATGAAATTGTGGAAGAAATTTTATTGCATGGCAAACGATTCTCAAAATTAGAAGATAAAATTGTTAAAGAGGATGTTCATAAGTACATAGATATACATAACTTGGGCGAAGAAGGGTGCAAAAGATCTTGAACTCGAGATGCGTACAGGCCTTACACTGCGGTTTATTATCGTGCACAAGTCTTGTTCCGAAGGAGTGAGATGCGTAAATAGACTGAAGAAGAGTACGAGATGGTACAAAAATTCCACAAAGACCACGGAACAATTGGAAGGTCTTGGCTGATGAACTTGGAAAACATCGGTTTCATGTGAAGGATACATGGGCGAAGGCTAAAACTGGCCAATAAGAAGAAAGGACAATGGAGTCAAGAGAAGTACCAGAGTTTGTTTGATTTAGTAAACACCGATCTGAGACTGAAGCTCTCTGAAGAGAAGAAATCTAAGCACAGGATGTTACGGGATAATATTGCCTGGGGCGCGATAAGTGCCAAATTTTCCATGAGCACAGAAATAACTTGTTGTTTGAAGTGGTATGATAAATAAACATCACTCATGGTGGCCAAAGATGAATGGGCAGATGCTGATGACTATCGCCTAATTGATGCACTCTTTGAGAGGGATGCGAGCTACATAGAGGATGTGGACTAGGACAATCTTCTTAACCACAGGCCGGGCGAGATATGTCAAAAGAGAGGGAACCAAATGGTTCTTCACATAGGTCAACATGGAAACAGGTCATTCACTGAACAAGTAGAAGTTCTAGCTGAGAGATACCGTCCAGAATTGGTCGAAGTAAAAGAGGCTTGGGATAGTAAACCAGTTATTCCATGATGTGGCATTACTAAACATGGATGTGTCTGTTAGAGTTGACTTCAAGTAACACATTCTATTGGCATAAACTTAAACACCCCCCCCCCTCCTCATGTTCATTGAAAAGTCTTATAAAAGAGGTTCATTATTGTCTGGTAGAATGTCCACGGTGTGATATTGGACTGTTAATCCGCAGGGCAAGAGATCAATCAATTTCAACTGCTACTTGAGATGAAGTTTTTGAGCTGTGACGTGTGTTGTTGTCATTTCTCTTATGTTTCGATTCCTTTATTTCACGAGCCGGATTTCCCACCATCAGGGTTATGATGGAGCCTAACTTTTTCAAATGCTAGGCAAGCCAAGAGATAGAGATTTAACACACTAGCCACTAACCAATTCAATAATTAATAGCAACTAATCAAAATACATTAAAGAAGTGCGAAATTTATTATAAACCAAATACTCATACACGTCTACCCAAAATCTGGTGTCACAATCCACGAATTTTTAAGAGTCTCTGCAAATACTGGCTGAAAGAAAATAAAGTTGTTCTCGAATCGAAAGAAAAATAGAAAACTATGATAATTGGAAGGAGACTCCAGGGTCTGCGAACGCCAGCAAATCTACCTTGGGTCTCCTATTGGATTGAAGGCAGCAGCTCACCTCGGGTCAACACGGTCCGGTATCAAAATCTACATAGAAAGTGTTGAGTGCAGTATCAGTACAACCGACCCTATGTACTGGTAAGTGTCGAGCCTTACCTCCACGAAGTAGTGACGAGGCTAGGACAAGATAAATGCATTGTGACGACCCGACCGGTCGTTCAGAGAGTTCAGCCTCGTTTCCCCTATTTCTACTTTATTATATGTTGTTCAGCTCCTTTATATTGTGTTGGTTCGGTTGGCTCGGGTTCAGAGTGGTTGTGGAGAAAAATGAGACACTTAGTTCTCTTAAGTTGGTTAAATAGTTGGAAAAGTCAACCAAAAGTTGACTTATAGGAAAATGATCTCGGAATGTGATTTTTATGGTTCGGATAGCTTTGTTAGGTGATTTGAGACTTAGGAGTGGGTTCGGAATGTTATTTGGAGGTCCATGGGAGAATTAGGCTTGAATTGGCGAAATTTGATTTTTGGCGATTTCCATCGGCAATAGAAAATTAGCTATCGGGGTCGGAATGGAATTCCAACAGTTGGAATAGGTTAGTAGGGTCGTTTTTGATGTGTATGCAAAATTCTAGCTCTTTCGGACGTGGTTTGGTCGGTATCGACATCGTTGGAAAGTTTCCGAAGTTTAGAAATCCTTAGGCTTGAATTTCGCGTTAATTTGGTGTTTTGATGTTATTTTGAGTGTTCCGAGGGTTCGACTAAGTTTGGGTGATGTTATAGGAGGTGTTAGTATTTTTGGGTTGAGGCCCTGAGGGGCTCGGGATGATTTCGGATGGCCATCGTAGAATTTGGAACTTGGAAAATTTTATGTATGTTGCTGTTCTGGTGTTCCGCACCTGCGGGAGGGTGATCGCATATGGGGTCATCGCAAATGCGGTTTTTCCATCGCAGGTGCAGAAGTTGGTTGTCTGGGGATGCATCGCATATGCGGAAGGTGTGTCGCACCTTCGAGCCCGCATGTGTGGTTGAGTGATCGCAAGTGCGGAAAAGGGGGAGTTAAGTAAAGTCCGCAGATGCGGACCTTTGGTCGTAGGTGCAGGGGCCGCATATGCGGAAATTGGACCGCAGATGCGGAACCCCTAGGCAGAAAGTATAAATACTTGCCTTCGCGAATTTTAGCCATTTGTTCATCAATTTTCATACGGGTTGGAGCTTTTGGGAGCAAACTGAAGAGGGATTTCAAGGGATTGTCTTGGAGGTAAGTTTCTTGGACCTAAAACTCGATTCTATGGTGGTATTTAACTTATTAGACATGGAATTAGTGGAATTTAAGGGTTAAAATTGGGGGATTAGGGCTTGAAATTGGAGACCTTGATTTAAGGATTTGAGGGGCTGTTTGTTGTCATATTTTGATGTATTTGGTATGTATGAAATCGTGAGAGTGTAAGGATTCTAGTTTTACAATTTTTATCGAATTCTGAGATGTGGGCCCGAGGGTCGGGTTTTGCCAATTTCAAGATTTTTGTTGTAACTGGATTATTTTCGCGTGGGCCTTGTTCCTTTAGCGTATATTGATGGTATGAATCTGATTTTGATTAGATTCGGGACGGTTTGAGGCCGAGTAGAGTGGAAAAGGCATCGCGGAGTATATTTCCATCCGGCTTGAGGTAAGTAATGATTGTAAATCTTGTCTTGAGGGTATGAAACCCCGGACTTCATATTGTATCACTATTTTGGGGTGGCGCACATGCTAGATGACGAGTGTGTGGTGTACACCATTGGGATTGTGACTTGATCTGTTCCGTAGCAACTATTAGGTTGCGTATTTGACTAAGAAATCATATGATATTTTGTGTTTTAGAGATTATTACTATGTTTTGGGTTGAATGTCGTAATTGGGCCTCGTGCCAAGTTATTTGAACCCTTAGGGGCTTTTTACTGCTAGTTTCCTCACTATGTTGATTCAATATTTACACTCAGTCATTTTATTTTTAACTGATTTGAAACTCAATGTTATTTACTCTATTGATGCATAAAATGATATTTTGGGCTGAGCACCCTGTTTTACTGATAGCTCGAGTGGCTTGAGAGGTTTCCGACTGGGTGAGGCCTAAGGCCTGTGTTGTGAGGATATTATGGGATCTGGCTGCTCGTCGCAGCATGTTGCACTATTTTATGTTATGAGAGGCCGAGGGCCTGAGTGATTTGATGCCATGACTTGGCTTGATATATATAGTGCTTGGGTTGTAGGAGCCCCTCCGGAGTCTGTACACCCCCAGTGAGCGCAGGTACCTACTGAGTGTGAGTGCCGAGTGTCGAGTGATTGAGAGGCATGAGTGACTATGAGGTATGCTGAGGGACTAATTCTGAGTGATGTTATGCCCGAGGGGTGGTCTATGAAACATGTTTTTGCCCGAGAGGCTATTTATGATTTTCATCGCTTTTACACTAAATTTCTTGAATTTATATTGAAACTATTGGCAAATGATTTTTACTGAAATTGGCTTTTAAGCGTGATAGTTTAACATATACACTGCTGGAAAGAAAGACGTACTTATTGTGAATTGATGACTTGTTTTTATGTGTTTCTTACTGCTCCGACATTATTTACTTTCATTACTTACTGAGTTGACGTACGCACATTACTCCCTGCACCTTGTGTGCAGATTCAGGTGCCAGGGCTGAGTGAGAGCTGATTTCCTGTCTCAGAGACTTACGGAGATTTGCGAGGTAGTTTCACGGCGTCCGCAGCCTTGCCTTCTCCTTCCTACTTCGTTAGCGCTTACATTTCCAGACTTATCTTGTATTAAAGATAGCGCATCAGACTAATATTTTCATTAGATGCTCATGACTGGTGACTCCGAGTTTTGGAACAGAGTTGAAATGTTTACCTATCTTTATTTGTTTAGAATGCTAAAATGGAAATTTTATGAAACTATCGGATAATATTGGATTAAATGAAAAGTTTTTGTATGCTATGAGTGTTAGTTTGGCTAGCCTAGTATCGCGATAGGCGCCCTCACGACCAGGGTAGTTTTCGGGTCGTGACGAGTTGGTATCAGAGCCTAGGTTACATAGGATTCATCGGTCATGAGCATGCTTAGTAGATTCTTGCAGATCCGTACGGAGACGCCTGTACTTATCTTCGAGAGGCTGCAGAACCCTTAGGAAAAATCTCACATTTTTGAATTCTTGTTATGCGAATTTGTTGATTTTGGTAACTAAACTTCTGTTGTTCATTCTCTCACAGATGATGAGGACACGTGTTATCGGACAGGGCGATCAGACACCAGTGGGGCCCACGAGGGGTTGAGGCCGCAGTCGAGGCCGTGGTAGAGGTAGGTGTGCAGCCCGTGCGGCAGTCGGGGCAGTTCCCATAGACCCACCTGTTATTCCAGATCAGGTCCCAGCTGCAGATATTCCAGCGGTACCGGCCCAGGCACCGACAGTGCCTATTGTTATCCCGGGTCTTTAGGAGACCTTGGCGCAGATTCTGACTGTGTGCACCAGCCTTGCACAGGCGGTCGCTATTTCCACTACAGCCACTACTTATTAGGCCGGGGGAGGCACCCAGACTCCTGTCACCTGGACACCTGAGCAGGTTGTTCCGGGACTTCAGACATCGGGGCAGCTATAGCCCAGCCGGTTGCACCTGTTCAGGACTATGTGGTTCCAAGTATGGCTGACGACGAACAACGTAGCTTGGAGAGATTTGGTAGACTTCAGCCTCCAACTTTCAGTGGTGCTAAGGGCGAGGACGCCCAGGGTTTCTTAGACAAGTGTTAGAGGATTCTTCGTACAGCAAGGATATTGGAGACTAGTGGGGTCTCATTTACTACTTTCCAGTTTTCAGGAGCTGCCTTTACTTGGTGGGAGGCTTATGAGAGGCGTAGGCCTGTTGGTGCAGCGCCCCTTACTTGGAAGCAGTTTTCCACTCTCTTCCTAGAGAAGTATGTCCCATAGTCCCGCGGAGAGGAGCTGCGCAGACAGTTTGAGCAGTTGTGTCAGGGTGATATGACGGTGATGCAGTATTAGATGAGGTTTTCAGAGCTAGCCCTTCATACTATTGAGTTTGTCCCTGTAGAGAGAAAGAGAGGATCAGGAGGTTTGTGGATGGCCTCACCTATCAGCTTCGGATTCTTATGACCAGAGAGAGGGTATCAGGTGCTACTTTTGAGAGGGTTGTTGATATCGCCTGAGATATTAAGTCATTTCGTCAATAGGAGCGAGATGAGAAAGAGGCCAAGAGGCCTCGAGGATCTGGCAGCTTTAGTAGTGTTCCCTCCAGGGGTCAGTTTCAGCATAACAGAGGCAGACCATTTAGTCCTGCTCAGTCAGCTCGCCCATCGTATAGTGGTGCATAATCGGGGCATGGTCCTCGTAGTTCTCATCCGGGCCGATCTTCATTCAGTGCCCTCCCAGCCCAGAGTTCATCTCGCACACGATCGGTTCAGGGTTCATCCATGCCTGGTTCTTCTAGTGGTTATCCTGGTGCTAGGGTTTCCCTTCAGTCCCCGTCTCCAGCACCAGGGAGTTGTTTTGAGTGTGGGTAGTTTGGGCATGTGTGGAGGCAGTGTCCTCATTGTCATGGTGTTCCGCCTCAGCAGAGGAGTCATCCCTCAACTTCAGCTCCGGTTACTTCACCACTCGCCCAGCCAGATAGGGGTGGGGCTCAGGCAGCCATAGGCCGCCCTAGAAGGGTAGGTCAATCAGGTGGAGGTCAGGCCCATTTTTATGCACTTTCAGCTAGACCAGATGCTATGGCCTCAGATGCAGTGATTACAGGTATTGTTTCAGTTTGTCACCAAGATGCTTCGGTCTTATTTGATCTTGGTTCCACGTATTCCTATGTTTCATCATATTTTTCCCATTTTTTGGATATGCCCTGTGAGTCCTTAGTCACACTTGTTCATGTGTCCACTCCGGTGGGTGATACTATTGTTGTGGACCGCGTGTATCAGTCATGTGTGATATCTATTGGGGATCTGGAGACCCGAGTAGATCTGTTATTGCTTAGCATGGTTGACTTTGATGTGATATTGGGCATGGATTGGCTATCTCCGTGTCATGTTGTTCTAGATTGTCACGCTAAGACTGTGACCTTAGCAATGCCGAGATTTCCGAGGGTTGAGTGGAGAGGTTTTATTGATTATGTGCCTAGTAGGGCGATTTCATACCTGAAGGCTCACCGTAGAGTGGATAAAGGGTGTTTATCTTATTTGGCTTTTGTGAGGGATGTCAGTGCTGAGACTCCCACTATTGATTATGTTCCTGTAGTCTGTGATTTTTCGGACGTGTTTCCTGCAGACCTGTGTGGCACTCCGCCTGACAGGGACATTGATTTTGGTATTGATTTGGTGCCAGGAACTCAGCCTATTTCCATTCCACCGTATCATATGACACCGAAAGAGTTGAAGGAATTGAAAGAGAAACTTCAGGAACTCCTAGATAAGGGGTTCATTCGGCCTAATGTGTCACCTTGGGGTGCACTGATGTTATTTGTGAAGAAAAAGGATGGTTCCGTGAGAATGTGTATTGACTACAGGCAGTTGAACAAGGTTACAGTTAAGAATAAGTATCCTTTGCCTTGTATTGATGACTTGTTTGACCAGCTTCAAGGAGCCAGGGTGTTCTCTAAGATTGATTTGAGATCCGGATATCATTAGCTGAAGATTCGGGATTCAGATATTCCTAAGACGGCTTTCAGGACCCGCTACGGCCATTATGAGTTTTTGATGATGTCTTTTGGGCTGACCAATTCCCCAACAGCGTTCATGCATTTGATGAACAGTGTATTTCAGCCATACTTGGATTCCTTTGTTATTGTGTTCATTGATAACATCCTGGTGTATTCTCGTAGACAGGAGGAGCACACTCAGCATTTGAGGATTGTATTGCAGAGATTGAGGGAGGAGAAGCTTTACACAAAGTTCTTCAAGTGCGAGTTTTGGCTTGGCTCAGTAGATTTCTTGGGGCACGTGGTGTCCAGTGAGGGTATTCAGGTAGATCCGAAGAAGATAGAGGCGGTGCGGAGTTGGCCCAGACCGTCCTCAGCTACAAAGATTAGGAGCTTTCTTGGTTTGGCGGGATATTACCGTCACTTTGTGGAGGGGTTTTCTTCTATTGCTTCGCCTTTGAACAAATTAAACCAGAAGGGTGCTCCATTCAGGTGGTCGGACAAGTGTGAGGAGAGCTTTCAGAAGCTCAAGGCTGCTTTGACCACATCTCCAGTGTTAGTATTGCCATCAGTTTTAGGTTCTTATATCGTGTATTATGATGCCTTGATGATAGGCATTGGTTGTGCTTTGATGCAGGAGCGTAGGGTGATTGTCTATGCCTCGTGCCAGTTGAAGACTCATGAGAAAAATTATCCAGTGCATGATCTCGAGTTAGCAGCCATTGTTCACGCCTTGAAGATTTGGCGTCATTATTTGTATGGAGTGCATTGTGAGGTTTCTACTGATCACCGTAGTCTGCAGCATTTGTTTAAGCAGAAGGATCTGAATTTGCGTTAGAGTAGATGGTTGGAGCTTCTCAAGGACTATGATATCACTATTCTATACCATCCGGGGAAGGCCAATGTAGTAGCTGATTCCTTGAGTCGTCGGGCAGAGAGTTTGGGGAGTCTAGCATATCTTCCAGCAGCAGAGAGACCTTTAGCACTTGATGTTCAGGCCTTATTGGGCCAGTTTGTGAGATTGGATTTATCGGAGCCCTGCTGGGTATTGGCCTGTGTGGCCTCCAGGTCTTCTCTTTATGACCGTATCAGAGAGCGCCAGTATGATGACCCACACTTGCTCGTTCTTTAAGACAGGGTCCGGCGTGGTGATGCCAGGGATGTAGTCATTGGTGATGATGGTGTGATGAGGATGCAGGGTCGGATATGTGTGCCTAATGTGGATGGGCTTTGGGAGTTGATTCTAGAAGAGGCCCACAGCTCGCGGTATTTCATCCATTCGGGTGCCGCGAAGATGTATCAGTATCTGAGACAGCATTATTGAGGATGAAAAAGGATATTGTTGGATTTGTAGCCCGGTGTCTCAACTGTCAGCAGGTCAAGTATGAGCACTAGAGACTAGGTGAATTGCATCAGAGGTTGGATATTCCGCATTGGAAGTGGGAGCGGGTGACCATGTACTTTGTAGTTGGTCTCCCACGGACTTCGAGGAAGTTCGATGTTATTTGGGTTATTGTGGATCGGCTGACCAAGTTTGTGCACTTCATTCCTGTTGGTACTACTTATTCTTCGGAGCGGTTAGCTGAGATTTATATCCGAGAGATTGTCCGATTGCATGGTGTTCCATTTTCCATCATTTCTGATAGAGGTACTCAGTTCACATCGCAGTTTTGGAGGGCCGTGCAGAGAGATTTGGGTACTCAGGTTGAGTTGAGCACAACTTTTCATCCTCAGACGGACGGGAAGTCCGAGTGCACTATTCAGATACTAGAGGACATGTTGCGCGTTTGTGTTATTGATTTTGGGGGTTCATGGGACCAGTTTCTTCCACTCGCGGAGTTTGCATATAATAATAGTTATCAGTCGAGTATTCAGATGGCTCCATATGAATCTTTATATGGGAGGAGGTATAGATCTCTGGTCGGTTGGTTTGATTCGGGTGAGGCTAGACTCTTGGGCACAGATTTGGTACAGGATGCTTTAGATAAGGTGAAATTGATTCAGGAGCGGCTTTGAACACTGCAGTCTAGGCAGAAGAGCTATGTGGACAGGAAGGTCCGGGATGTATCTTTCATGGTTGGGGAGAAGGTTCTGCTGAAGGTATCACCCATGAAGAATGTTATGCGGTTTGGGAAGAGGGGTAAGTTGAGTCCCCAGTTCATTGGGCCTTTTGAGGTGCTTCATAGGGTTGGGGAGGTGGCTTATAGATATGCTTTGCCACCTAGCTTGTCAAGTGTGCATCCGATATTTCATGTTTCTATGCTTTGGAAGTATGTTGGTAACCCGTCTCATGTTTTGGACTTCATCACGGTTCAGCTAGAGGGTGATATGTCTTATGAGGTGGAGCCAGTAGCTATTTTCGGTCAACAAGTCAGAAGGTTGAGGTCTAAAGATATAGCTTCAGTTAATGTGCAGTGGAAAGGGCAGCCGGTGGAGAAGGCCACCTGGGAGACCGAGCGGGAGATGCGGAGAAGATATCCTCACTTAATTGAGACTCCAGGTATGTTTCTAGACTCGTTTGAGGATGAATTTTTGTTTAAGAGGGGGAGAATGTAACGACCCGACTGGTCAATCCGAGATTTCAGTCTCATTTCCCTTATTTCTGCTTTATTGTTCAGCTTTTTTATGTTGTGTTGGGTCGGTTGGCTCGGGTTCGGAGTGGTTGTGGAGAGAAATGAGACACTTAATCTCTTAAGTTGGTTAAATAGTTGAAAAAGTCAATCGAAAGTTGACTTATAGGGAAATGATCTCGGAATGTGGTTTTTATGGTTCGGATAGCTTCGTTAGGTGATTTGGGACTTAGGAGTGGATTCAGAATGTTATTCGGAGGTCCGTGGTAGAATTAGGCTTGAATTGGCAAAATTTAATTTTTGGCGATTTATGATCGGCAGTGGAAAATTAGCTATCTGGGTCGGAATAGGATTCCAACAGTTGAAATAGGTTCGTAGGGTCATTTTTGATATGTGTGCAAAATTTCAGCTCTTTAAGATGTGGTTTGGTCGATTTCGGCATCGTGGGCGAGTTTCGGAAGTTTAGAAATCCTTAGGCTTGAATTTCGAGTTAATTTGGTGTTTTGATGTTCTTTTGAGTGTTCCAAGGGTTTGACTAAGTTTGGGTAATGTTATAGGAGGTGTTGGTATTTTTGGGTTGAGGCCCCGAGGGGCTCGGGATGATTTTGGATGGCCATCGAAGAGTTTGGAACTTGGAAAATCTGTTGTATGCTGCTTTTCTAGTGTTCTGCACCTGCGGAAGGGTGATCGCAGGTGTGGTCATCGCAGATGCGGTTCGGCCATCGTAGTTGCGGAAGTTGGTTGGCTGGGGATGCATCACATATGCGGAAGGTGTGTCGCACCTGCGAGCCCGCACGTGCGGTTGAGTGATCGCAGGTGTGGAAAAGGGGGAGTTAAGTGAAGTCCGCAGATGCGGACCTTTGGTCGCAGGTGCGGGGCCGCAGATGCGGAACCCCTGGGCAAAAAGTATAAATACTTGCCTTCGCGAATTTTAGCCATTTGTTCATCAATTTTCATACGGGTTGGAGCTTTTGAGAGAAAATTTAAGTGGGATTTCAAGGGATTGTCGTGGAGGTAAGTTTCTTGAACCTAAAACTCGATTCTACGGTGGTATTTAACTGATTAGACATGGAATTAGTGGAATTTAAGGGTTAAAATTGGGGGATTAGGGCTTGAAATTGGAGACCTTGATTTAAGGATTTTGAGGGGCCGTTTGTTGTCGGATTTTGATGTAGTTTGTATGTATGGACTCGTGAGAATGTAAGGATTCTAGTTTTGCGATTTTTATCAAATTCTGAGATGTGGGCCTGGGGGTCGGTTTGGCCAATTTCGGGATTTTTGTTGTAATTTGATTATTTTCGCGTGGGCCTTGTTCCTTTAGCGTATATTGATGGTATGAATCTGATTTTGATTAGGTTCGGGACGATTGGTGGCCGAGTCGAGTGGCAAAGGTGTCGCGGAGTAGATTTTCATCCGGCTTGAGGTAAGTAATGATTGTAAATCTTGTCCTGAGGGTATGAAACACCGGACTTCACATTGTATGACTATTTTGGGTGGCGCACATCCTAGATGACGAGTGTGTCGCGTACACCATTGCGTATTTGACTAAGAAATCATATGATAATTTATGTTTTTTAGATTATTACTATGTTTTGGGTTGAATGACGTATTTGGGCCTCGTGCCAAGTTATTTGATCCCTTAGGGGCTTTTTATTGCTAGTTTCCTCACTATGTTGATTCAAGATTTACACTCAGTCGTGTTATGTTTAACTGATTTCGAAACTCAATCTTATTTACTCTATTTGATACATAAAATGATATTTTGGGTTGAGCACCCTGTTTTACTGATAGCCCAATTTTCTCTAGGGATCTCTAGCGATTTTAGGGCAACTTTGAGGCGACTTCACTATTCCGACCTCCTATGGCCTCGCCGGCCAGCGGGCAGCCACCTCCTCTGGTTTTGCTGCCTCCCCCACCTCTTCCCAATACAGCCCAGCCCCCCAAGATATCAAACAACATCCCTGTATCTATGGATTATGCAAAATTGTTGAATCCATGCATGTTAAATAGTGTCATGCACGAGCAAAACTCTACTGTGGAACCAATTCCTATGCGTAAGCCTACACTGTTGAATGGTGAACATGTAGTGAAGTTTACAGAAGCTGAAGTTGAGAGAATGGATGTGATCTAGGGATTACAATATGCTATAGTTGGTAAACTATCGTATGGAGGTCCAGATTTGCAACAGCTACGTAAAAATAATCCCAATTCAATGTGGTATCAAAGACGAGTGTAATATTGGATTTCTAAGGGAGAGGCATGTGTTGATAAGAATGACATTGTGGAAAGATTTCCTAAATTTTATATCCAAAACTCATTACATAAAGGATATGGATGGATATGAATACCAACTTAGGCCACTAATTTACGACTCAAAGTTTAGAGCATGTGGGGAAACTCCTAAGGCAGTGGCTTGGATATCATTCCCATGCTTATTGCCAACATTCTTTGTAAAAGAATGTCTGTGTTGGTTAGCTGCAGCTGTTGGCAAACCATTACACTTGGATATGGCCACAATAAATAAAACTAGACCTAGTTGTGCAAGGGTGAAGGTCTTAGTTGATTTATTTGCTAAATTTCCAAAAAAAAGTGAGGATGGATATAGAGAATGAAGCTACTGGGGAAACAAGAACTGAATGGGTGAAAATTCAATATGACATGTTTCCCAAGTACTGAAAACACTGTAAACTTCAAGGTCATGATAATCTTGATTGTTGGAGGTTGCACCCAGAGTTATATGTGGAGAAAGAGAACTTTAACCAAGCAGTAAATGTTAATGAGCAGGGAAATGGTAATGCACATCCTTTAATAATTTTATCGAGTGGAAAGTTTGTGGGAAATGTGGCTGTTACCTCAAAAAAACAGTGGAAAGAAGTCAAGGATAATAGAGTTAGGAATGTGGTGAACCAAGATGCAACTCAAAATAATAATGGAAAAGAGATAGTTCCAGTCCAGCAGAATGATAATTAATCTGATGGTGGTAATAAGGCTGTTTCTGCAGGACAACAAATATGAGACCAAAGGAATACTAGAAAGGAGTTGATACCAGTGGATAATGGTGCAAACAAGTAGGTACAAGTGGCCAATAAATTTGCAGTTTTAGAAGTGGTTGAGGAGGAAGATGAACCAGATAATCGATTAGCATTAATAGCAGTTCAATAAAATCCTAAAAGCCCAGCAAAAGGGAACCAAAGTGTAACAAAACAACATCAAAAACATACTGGGAATAAGGCAGGAAACTTGAACCCTGCAGCCCCAGTCTTTAATCCTAATTCATCTGGGATTGGCTCAACCAATGGTCTAGAGAATACAACTACTAAAGGTAATGACAAGGAAACTTCAAAGATCCAGGAATCATTAGCACAGGGGGTTGAACTAACCTTCAATGCTAAGGCAGGAGATAGGACAGTGAGAAGTCAGGACATTCCATCATAGAACACTATGGTGGATAAGGAATTGGATAAAACCCTTGCAGCTCAAACAGAAGGTACAATGTTTCCTACAGTGAAAGAAAGAGTTCAATGGAGTGGAGGCATATTATGGTCAGACCAAAGAGAAGATGATTCAGAAGAAGATGAAGTACCAGAAGGGGCACCAATTGATGAGGAACCAGAGGTGGAGGAACAAGAAGATGAAGAGCAAATAGTAAATGGAGAACCCATTGTCAATGTCAACAACAATGTTGAAGACAGCACAACAAAAGGAGGAGCAGAACCAATGGAACAGAAAACTAATAAATATTTAGTTGTTTACACAGGTGTAGGAATTACGAAAGGTAGAGGGGAAGATACAATATATCTTGGAGGAACGGCTGTAGATGTTTCTCAAAAAGCAAATACTTATCAATAAGAAGTTATATCAAAAAGGAAGGAGAAACAGACCACACAAACAATTACTGCAACAAAAGTTATTGTTACATTGGAACAAGGGCATTTGAGACTGTTGAAGAAAGGGGAGGAGCATGCTCTAGTTCCTAAGTTTCAAAAACAAACAGTTATGGCTATAGAAGGATTGCAAGAAGACAATGAAGCGGGTGAAGAAGTTGATAGAATAGGAAAAGACATGGACCAAGAATCAACTGCCCAAAATTTTATGAATGCTGCAAGTCAAGGTGATATTTCACCTAGGCACATTGAAAATGTTAAATCAGCAGCAAAATGTAGAAAGAAACAGCAGAAAGACTATGCAGCAGTTCCAACAGCAGGGGTTCAAACAAGGAGAACATTTACTAAGTCTAGTAATCAGTGATGGATGCCCTCATCTGGAACATCAAGTCAGTTAACACACAACAAGCTTTTGAAAGGCTGACAAAGATGCATAGGCGGAATCACTATGAGTTTATTGGTTTAATGGAGCCTAATCAACAAGCAAAGAAACTAGAGAAGTACATAAACAAAATTGGATTTGCACAGGCAATATCAAATGTTTCTAATAAGATCTGGGCCTTCATAGATGAGGTGTTTGAGGTAACTGTCATGTATAATATTGTGCACCAATTAACACTAAGACTCTTCCACACAGAATCACAGGTTGAGCTATCCTAACTTTGGTATATGCTAAATGTAATGCCATAGAAAGGATAGAGTTATGGATTCTTTATATTCAATGGCAAGGGATATGGATGTGACATGGCTTGTAGGAGTTGATTTCAATGTAATATGGGATGAAGAAGACAAATTTGGTGGAATCCCAGTGTCACTGAATGAAATAGATAACTTTAGACACTGTGTCAATACCTGTAATATCTTTGATCTTGGCTTCAGAGGCAGCATATTTACATGGTGGAATGGAAGGGCAGAAGAAGATTGTATCTTCAAAAGGCTAGATAGATGTTTAGCCAATGTGGAATTCCAGGAAACATTCCCAGGAATAGAAGTGCATCATCTATCAAAATTTGGCTCAGATCACAGTTCGATGCAGTTGAAGTGTAATTTAGAGACTCCATCAGTGAAGAAACCTTTTAGGTTCTTGAATCTTTGGGTGGAGCATGCATTATTTAAAGAAGTGGTAAGAGAGAATTGGAAGGCTGATTTTAGTGCAAGTCCTTACATTATCTTTAACCACAAGCTAAAGAAGTTAAAGAAGGCTCTATCTTTGTGGAGCAAAGCAACTTTTGGAGACATATTTTAAAATATAGATAGCATGGAGGAGGTGGTTCTAGTTCATGAGACAGAGTTTGAAGCAAATCCTACAAAGATGAACAGGGAAAGGTTACAAAGGGTGCAAGCAGAATTGATCAAAGTGTTAGCATTAGAGGAAAAATACTGGCAACAAAAGGCAGGCATGACTTGGTTCAAGGAGGGAGACAGGAACAGTAAATTCTTCCATCTTCAAGTGAAAGGTCGAAGGAAGAGATTACAGATTAACAAAATTCAAAATAATCAGGGAGTTCATATTGAAGAGGATGAGAAAATTGTTGTTGAGGCAATCAAATTCTTTAAGGAACAGTTTACATAAATAGTAATTCCTTCATCATTTGATATTATAAATCATGTTCCTAGCTTGATAGACATGGAGCAAAACTCTGAGTTGATAAAGCAACCAACCAAAGAGGAGGTCAAAATGGCAGTATTTGGACTTAATGGAGACAATACGAGAGGGCCAGATGGAATGACAAGCAGATTTTATCACTCATGCTGGGACATTATAGGAGATGACTTGTTTGAAATGGTGAGAGCATTCTTTAATGGACATGGTTTACCCAAGTGTGTCACACACACTAATCTTTTTCTGCTACCAAAGAAGAAAGAGGTCACAACATCCTCAGATTTAAGGCCTATAGTCTCAGTAATTTCTCTAACAAGGTTATTTCGAAGGTGATACACGAGAGGTTAGTGGGACTGCTACCTAATCTGATTTCTGAGGAGCAAGATGGCTTTGTAAAGGGAAAGAGTATTATTGAAAACATTCTACTGACTCAAGAGATTGTGACAGATATGAGGCTTAGAACCAAGGCTGGACCAAATGTAATTATGAAACTCGATATGACAAAGGCCTATGATCGTTTGTCTTGGTTATTTCTGACCAAGGTATTAAGAAAAATGGGTTTTACGGAAAGGTTCATAGGCATAGTTTTTTGAATAATTTCTAACAACTGGTACTCTATCCTAATAAATGGCCAAGCTCGTGGATTTTTCAAGTCATCGAGGGGAGTAAAACAAGGAGATCCACTATCTCCTACCTTGTTTATTCTAGCAGCAGAAGCATTATCGAGGGGTCTTAATTTATTACATTTGAACCTATACTTCTGTGGATATGGAATGCACAAGTAGAGTCCAAAAATCAATCATCTTGCATATGCAGATGATACAATCATATTTTCATCATCAGATGATGCCTCTCTTCGACTTATCATGGAGGTGCTTAATGCATATGAAGCTGCATCTTCCCAATTGGTGAACAAGGCAAAGTTTGTTGTATATTTGCATCACTTATCAGACTTAGAAGTTGCTAATAAGGTGGAGAGGATCACAGGGATAAAGAGACAACAATTCCCTATCATATACCTAGGATGTCCCATATTCTACTCAAGGAGAAAGCTGGAATTCTATCAGCCTATGATAACAAAGGTGATGGACATATTGCAAGCATGGAAGGGTAAGTTACTATCTATAGGTGGCAGGGAAGTCCTAATTGCTCATGTTCTTCAGAGTATACCAATTCATCTACTCTCAGCTGTCAATCCACCAAACTATGTGATAAAAAGGCTGCACAAGATATTTGCACAGTTTTTCTGGAGCAGCTGAATAGGTGGAACTAGTAGGCATTGGGCTTCTTGGAACACTTTATACATTCCATGTGAGGAAGGGTGGATTGGCTTTAGGTCGTTGCATGATGTAGCTAAGGCATTATTTTTTAAACTCTGGTGGAATTATAGAACAAAGCCAAGTTTATGGAGCTCCTTCATGAGTCAGAAATATTGCAAAAATATGAATCTAGTGATTGTTCCATGGAGGAAAGGATCTCATATATGGAGAAAAATGTTGGAGTGTAGGGATCTTATAGAACATCAAATAATCTGGCAACCAAAAATGGGAACCTCACTGTTTTGGTATGATAATTGGACATGATTAGGGGCACTGTATTTCCTAGTTCCACAGCAATTTGGAATTGATGAATATGTTCATAATGTTTATGATGTTATTGAATATGGAAGATGGAATGTAGACAGACTATTTGAACTATTACCTGATGAATATGAAGTACATATTATAGAAAAGATCAAGTCGCCTCTATAACAAGAGGTACTCGATACACCTTATTGGATGTTGGAACCTAAAGGTTTCTTGAGTGTAAGGACAGCATGGGATTACCTTAGAAGAAGGGATAAACCAAGGGCAGCATACAGGATGATTTGAGTAAAAGGTTTGCCATTCAAAATTGCTTTTTTCATGTGGAAAGTGTGGAAATCAAATCTTCCTTTGGATGACTTCATGATAAGGTTAGGTTACTTCATGCCTTCTAAATGTTGGTGTTGTGTTCAGCCTAAGGAATAATCTCTTCAACACTTTTTCTTCAGATCAGACACAACTAGGGAGGTATGGTTCTATTTCCTATTGAGGGCAGGAATAGCTTTAGAGGAGTTATCTATGCATCAAGCTGTCACAAATGTTGGACTGCTAATGTGTGTCCTAGGATAAAATCAATAATGTAAGTCCTTCCTTCATGCATACTGTGGGAACTCTGGAAAAGAAAAAACAGTATGAAATATGGAGATGGAGTCTCAACTAGCAGGGTAATATACCAAGTGTCAACAACTCTTCAAGCTTTGGTGAAAGTAAGAAATCCAGGGATTAGTATGGTACCTCACAAATGGTATGATTTGTTATCTATCATGGAAAATTATACCCCTAAACTAAAGGTGGACAAAGTCATGTGGGAATTCCCAAGAGAAGGGTGGCTAAAGGTCAACACAGATAGGGCTTCGAGGGGAAATCCTGGCAGGAGTTCAATAGGCTACTGTGTTAGGGATGAAAGGGGTGATATAGTGTGAGCAGTAGGAAAAGAAATTGAGGAAACAACTAACACGGAAGCTGAAGCAAAAGCTATGGTAGAGGCTTTGAGATTATGCAGAACTCAACAGTACACTCACATATGGCTTCAAACAGATTCGATGTTGTTGAAAAATATCATGGATAGTTTATGGAAACCACCATGGAACATTGTTGAACAAGTAGAGGAGACGAGGCAGCTAATGAAAGGGGTCAACTATACAGTCTCAACATCTATAGAGAGGGTAACAAATTGGCAGATCGTGTTGCTAACTATGCTTTAGATCATGGTGATGTTGAATGTCAAGAATTATGGCAACTTGATGTACTTATAAATGAAGATAAGCTGCAATGTCCAAGTCTAAGGGTGAAGGTGGAAAGTAGATAAGGAAGAGCAGGGTGCAGGAAAGATCAAACGACCAACATATTCAAATCCTATGGGAGGAGGCTATGTTGGTCAGTTTTTTAACTAACTTTGTGTTCTTTTTTACATGTGATATTATTATGTCTATGCCTTATGCTTTGATGGCACTCTTTATGGTGGTATCAGTGCTAAGAAACTCACTACATAAGGAGTTTGTTAAAGCTAGGAAAGGAAGTACAGGCAAGAAAAGGAAAAATGCTAATCAAGGCAGTCATCTCAATCACAGCATACATTTATTGAAGCACTAGACATCACATTCATAAGACTCAAGGTGAAAGAAAATATATGGTAGTCAACGAGGGTAGGAAGGTGAACATAGAGGAGTATATAATCAAGTTGGAAGCTAAAAAAGTAAAAGTGAATCAGACGAAAATGAGAAATGGATAGAAGAAGCTAGGTGTTATAGGAGGACGGATTGGATCTTATGGGATACAAGGAGTCAGGCAGGTGCTATCACTAAACTGGAGAATTATAGGTCAATAAAAAGGGAAAGGGAGAGTAAAATAAGTAATGACTGTGAGTTAGGCACTGGGAATCCCACAACTAAAAAAGTAAAAGAAGTTTTGCTCAGAATTTAACAGAAATGGGAAACATGGGATAGGGAGTTCAAGATCGTTTGGGCTAGATGTGTTAGGACAACAGGGACAAAAGGCAAATCATTGTATGAGGGGAAATGGAATAGAATTGAGGAGAGAGGAGGCAAGGTGGAATAGAGCAAAGGATATAACAATAGATCATGTTGTACAAGGCCTTAGGGAGGATTACAAGGTGATCATTTTTTACTCTAACCGGTTTTCATTTTTGCAGGAAAAGTTATTGTACTCATGCCTTGCAACTCATTACGAATTCTATGGGTGGCATCAGTACATTGTACTCATTCCCTTGAAGAAGGAAAGGTGGCATGCACTAGCATGAAAACAGTTTTCTGGAAAACACCATGGTTCAGCCTCGTGAAGTACTGGTTTTTAAATTCAGAACCAGACAAGGAATCAAAGATCAAAAAATGCAAAAAGAACAAAGGGCAGTGATGAACAAGTGCAATTAAGGGAGATATGAATGCAAAGGCAAGGCAGTGGCTAAATTTAAAATGCAGCGGGAATTTCTTTGGCTTCATGGGCTAGTTATTAAACATAAAGGCTACATTAGATTTAATGTACTACCATTATTGAGAATTTCACTCAATTTTGGTAATAGGATATATGTAATTTTCAAATTTTATTGCTTACAAAGTGTAGGAAATCATGATAATGTTTTTTCTATTTTTCTATATATATAAAACCTAGCCCTAGGCACTGCCTAGTGGATTGATTAAAAAAACTGATAGCCCGAGTGGCTTGAGAGGTTTCTGACTGAGTGAGGCCGATGGCCTATGTTGTGAGGATATTATGGGATCGGGCTGCGCGCCACAGCATGTTGCACTATTTTATGTTTATGATAGACCGAGGGCCTGATTGATTTGATGCCATGACTTGGCTTGATATATATAGCGCTTGGGCTGTAAGAGCCCCTCCGGAGCCTATAAACCCCCAGTGAGTGCAGGTACCTACTGAGTGCGAGTGCCGAGTGCCAAGTGATTGAGAGGCATGAGTGATTGTGAGGTTGCTCGAGGGGCTGATTACGACTGATTGTGAGGTATGCTGAGGGACTAATTCTGAGTGATGTTATGCCCGATAGGTGGTTTATGAAACATGTTTTTGCCCGAGAGGATATTTTATGATTTTCATCACTTTTACACTAAATTTCTTGAATTTATATTGAAACTATTGGCAAATGATTTTTACTGAAATTGGCTTTTAAGCGTGATGGTTTAACGTATACACTGCTGGAAAGAAAGACTGTACTTATTGTGAATTGATGACGTGTTTTTATGTGTTTCTTACTACTCATAACTTATTTACTTTTATTACTTATTGAGTTGGCGTACTCACATTACTCCCTGCACCTTGTGTGCAGATTCAGGTGCAGGGCTGAGTGAGAGCTGACTTCCTGTCTCAGAAACTTGCAGAGATTTGCGAGGTAGCTGCACGGCGTCCGCAGCCTTGCCTTTTCTTTCCTATTTCTTTACTGCTTATCTTTCCAGACTTAACTTGTATTAAAGATAGCGCATCAGACTTATATTTTCTTTAGATGCTCATGATTGATGACTCCGGGTTTTGGGATAGAGTTGAAATGTTTACCTATCTTTATTTGTTTTGAAATGCTGAATTTTTATGAAACTATCGGATAGTATTGGCTTAAATGAAAAGTTTTCTTATACTATGAATTTTATATTGGCTAGCCTAGTATCGCGATAGATGCCCTCACGACTAGGGTAGTTTTGGAGTCGTGACATGCATAAACCTGTGCAGTTAAGCAATATACAGGCATAATAACAAATAATAGAAACTAAACACATAATAACGGGGAAGGGTAAAGGAATGCTAAGGGGAGTACGAGTTCATGAGAATAGAATAGTAAAGAAACATAGCAAAAACAAGTGGACGACATCACCCTTCGTGCTTTTATCTGGTCCTCACCATGAAAAATGAAATGAATGATGATAATGAATATGCAATGGCACGGCATCAGCCTTCGTGTTTTACACTCTTCCTCACATGATAATGGATATGAAATGGAACGGCATCACCCTTCGTGCTTTACACTCTTCCTCACATGATAATGACTATGAAATGACACGACATCACCCTTCGTGATTTTACTCTCGTCCTCACTATAGCAAATGAAAAGGAACAATGATAATGAGTATGAAATGGCACGGCATCACCCTTTGTGCTTTACACTCTTCCTCACCCAAACAAAAAAACAATAACAAACGGCAATAGAATTATTAATAACAAGTCCATTTCAACATTTAGTTTTCCAATGTCAACCTCAACCTTGAGTCAATACTCAACCAATATCCAATCCCAGAAAACATGATAAGAATTGTCCAACATGAAGAATAACCAATTTAAACATGAACAATGCGATTAAAGAATACAACAATCACAAGAATAAGACTCACATACATGCTAAAACCCGACAACAACACATAGGTACTCGTCACCTCACCTATAAGTTGTACTCAACAACCAAACACATAGCAAAAAGGAAACAATATCTAATCCCTCAAGCTAAGGCTAGCCACAACACTTACCTCGCTACCACGGCCAAACTCAAAGCTCAATCACCGCTTTTCCCTTCACACTAGCCTAAGGGCCAGTAGAATATAGAAAATTATCTACCGAACAATTCAATTTAAGCCTTAGGAACTACCCACGATTGCAAGGAATTCAATTTAGGCCATTTTGGAAAAAGTCAACAAAAGTCAACACCCGGGCTTGCTTGGTCCAAACCCGAAATTCAGACCAAAACCCCATTACCCATTCACCCCCGAGCCCGGATATACAATTGGTTTTGGAACCCGACCTTAATTTGAGGTCTAAATCCCCAAATTTCGAAATTCCTTGTTTCTACCCAAAAATCCCCAATTCCACCATGAAAATCCTAGATTCTAAGTTGAAATCTTGTTAAAAGAAGTAAAAGATTGAAAGAAATGAGTTTAGAGTCATTTACCTATGATTTGGGGATGAAATGGTCTTTGGGAAATCGCCTCTTGATGTTTAGATTTTGAAAAATGGGAGAATGAATGAAAAATCCCGTCTAAGACCTTTTTACACAGCTGTAGAGTCGCATTTGCGACCTGAGCTTCGAAATTTCGAAGCTCGCAAATGCAAAGGTATCGTCGCAAATGCGAGGACCTTCACACCTCTTATGCGTTCACAATTGTGAAGGAATGTTCACAATTGCGAACATGACCCTTCGCAAATGCGACAAAATGATCGCACTTGCGATCACTGCCCCTCCCTATTTTACTTCATAAGTGCGAACAAATGTTCGCAATTGCGACGACTGTGTGTCCCAGCTTTAAATCTCAATTGCAATATAAAAGCCTCACAAATGCGGAACCTGCAGGGTTCGCAATTGCGATGCCTGATCTCGCAAATGCGAGATCAGAGGCCTACAACAAGTTGAAGAACACCACCAATTTTTCTAAGTTCCAAATCACTCCGTAGCCTATCTGAAACTCACCCGAGCCCTCGGGGCTCCAAACCAAACACGCACACAAGTCTTAAAACATCATACGGACTTGCTCGCGTGATCAAATCACCAAAATAACGCCTAGAACTACGAATATAGCACCAAATTGCAAGAAATTTTCAAGAAAGTTCCAAAACTTCTATTTTCTCAACCAAGGGTCCGAATCACGTTAAATCAACTCCGATTTTTACCAAATTTCACAGACATGACTTAAATATTAGATTAAACATGTACCGGGCTCCGAAACTAAAATATGGGCCCGATACCAATGAGATCCAACATTAATCAGTTTCTTTAAATCATTGGATTTTCAGGCTCACAATTTTTAACAAAAATTCACTACTCGAGCTAGGGACCTCGAAATTTGATTACGGGCATACACCTAGGTCCCATATTTTTCTATGGACCCTCCGGGATCGTAAAAATACAGGTATGGATCCATATACTCAAAATGTTGACCGAAGTCAACTAAAATCAATTTTTAAAAGCTAAAATCATCATTTTTCTCAAATAACCACATAAAGGTTTTCTAGAAACGCGTCTGGATTGCGCACGCAAATTGAGGAGAAATAAAGTGAGGTTTTGAAGGCCTCGGAACACGGAATTGGATTCTAAAGGACAAGATGACCTTTTGGGTCATCACACTTTATTCAAAGATTCTTTATTATTGTAGTGTATCATTTTTATTTTCTCCATTCTCATAGAATATGGTATGTGTTCATTACTTAATGTAGTCTTGTAATATCATGGTGCTGTCAAATCAGCCATATCATCTTCTGTCACAAAACCATTCAGGACATTAGCAATCAACTGCGTCAGCTTAACACAGGGGTAAATACTATAAGGTGTTTGCTTCAATAGTTGGCAAAATAGAGAAGTATTTATCTATTATAGTGCTTTACCAAAAATAAGCTAAACTTGTTTATGGAATAAGTGACGGGCAAATCATAGAAAAACATAATTAAATCTAGATCAAGATAAATAATCCGCGGTAATCACGCAAGATCGAGTTTTAATTCTCATTTCTGGTTTATAAATAGATATCAAATACAAAATGATAAGCTTACATCTTCAGTGCAGTGTTCGATGCTTGTAAGAGAAACACAAAAAGAGAACAATGCTTTAGACACTTAGGTGATCTATCTCAGTTGGATTAGCTGTGGGATCTTTCCTCATCAGCGATCGAAATCTCAATTCCTAGCTTTGTTAGAGACCCTATTCTATTCTCCTGCTTCTTTCCTATTGCTTCTTTCGGAAAAGTCCCCCCTACATGCTTTGTTCTCTCTCCTCCTATTTATATTACTCACATTCTCATTTGTCCATCGGTCTTTAACCAGCAGGTCCTCCATTGATCCTGCTTTTCCCTCTTTGCCTCTTCGTGTTCTTTTCGCCGTTCGAGCTCGTCGTTGACTTGACTTTGAGCAAGGCCAAGATAGTTGGTAAGATCATACTCTATGAGTGTGGGTACGACTCATTCAACTCCCTATCGCTTCTATTTCATGTCGACCTTGTGGACAGATTTTGACCCATACAATTAGTCCCTCCGCCCGTTAGGGTCGCCTTCAGGTGAGCACGATAGGTGTATTCTGTCATTTCAAACGTCAAACTCTGAACGTTTGGTCATCCTTGGGCGAGTATAATGAGCGGACTTCGTCATCTCGGGTACCAAGGTCGGCCTTGGGCAACGGACACACATTTCTGTGAGGCGAATGTGTGACGTTTCGAGTGAATCGTCAGACATGTTTGTCAGTTGAAGTGACATTAACTTTTCAGATGTCATTATGATGCACGTTTGTGTGGTGAGAAATGCCTCGTTTCCTGTGCCCCTTCCTTTACTTTTTGAAAAAGGCAGTGATTCCTCTCAAAAAACCGGCACTCAGAACCTATAAATAGGGGACTTTTTGTCTTGGTATGACATTAACTAAATCGTTTCAAGAAGTGAGATTCCCCGCTTTCTTTTGCTTGTCCATACCTTCCAAGAGTGCGTACAATCCTTGTGACTATTGTTATCATCTCCCACATTCTCGATTTCTATCTTTATTTGCAATGGATAGTTCTTCTTCGAACCCCAACCCAACTATTAATGCTCCGGTGACGGAAAATGCCGCCGCCTCCCTTGAGGGGGAGTTGAATTTGGTGGAAGACGAGAGTTTTCCAATGGTGGATGAGGTGGTGCCCCGACCAGGGAAACCACGGAATGATTTTGATCATCCTTCCAAGGATGATCCTGCGCTCTCGGTGATGGATGTTGCGGCATTAGATTCCTTTAAGATTAAGTGGAGGATCCCGGAGCACATCGAACTTGTCCTTGCGGGAGGTGACATAGTTCACTTGCATCTCCCAGGCTATTGTTCCTTCTACACATACCCTTTCGTCATTGGGTACACGCTCCCTCTTCCTTCACTGGCTGCAGACTTCTGCCTATAAAGTGTGCCCGGCTCAGCTCACCTCGTACATATACAAGCATTTTCTGATGCTTGCTAAATATGTTGAGTTTGCTGGTCATGTCGTTTCTCTCCGGCATATGTGTTGATACCCAATTTTTGCCAAAATAATTTTTTAATTGCATATATGTCTTCAAAATCATGCATTAGCACCAATTTGTATTTTTTCACAATTTCTTACATTTTTTATTAATTGGCACGGTATTTTATTTTTTATAAATAATCATAAAATTGCATCACAAATGATTTTAAAAACCTGTCTTGATTTAATATTACTATTATGGTCCTATTGAGTCCAAATCATTCCATAAATAGCCAAATTGGCACCTTTTTTGCTATAATCGCAATAACTTCGAAATTATAGCCCATGCATATAATTTTCGTGTTATTATTGCCGGAAATTAGTCCATTGCATTTTTAAATACTAAATAACTACTTTTAAAACATTTCCATGCATAATCACTTTTGTAATTAGTTAATTATTTTACAAATTAATTTTTATTCAATTACTTTGGGTATTTAACAAACAGCCTTTTTTATTTTTCAATTTTAGCCTAAAATTAACCAGCCCAATACCCTTATAATGTAGCACAATCCCTTAGGCCCAAACCTTAATCCGCCTCAACCCAATACCCCGTCCAATCCTGACCGTTGATCATTTTTTATCAACGGTCCAGGTCTCCCCTTCCTTAATTAAACCAAATGACCCCCCCCCCAAAACCTTTTCATTTCTCTCTTACACTCTGTCGTCACCCCTTCCCCTACGCTCTAAATCCTCTCTGACCTAACTCTAACTCTCCCTCACCGTCACTCTCCACCGTCAACCATGGTGGTTCCTCACCACCCTCAATCCTCTCATGGATCTCTTACGTCGGGTTTTGCTGTCTCTGAGGTCCTCAAGGGGCCAGAGCCAGTCCACTTATGACTTTGATCCTGTCTCGCCTGTTTCGCCCGCCATGACTCGATTTTGAGTAAGATCTTTCTATTTTTCGCCTAAACCTATGGATTTCTAAACCTATATCTTCATCTCTGTATTATTTCTAAAAACGCCTAATTTTTTATCTCTGACCTTCTCAGAACTGCCCAGATCTGAGATGAATCGGACCAATTTCACATGTTTTTCATAAAAATCTTCTGGTTTTTCGATTGATTCTCTGTTTTTCCTAAATCTAGGGTTTACTGAACTCACCTTCTCAAAGATTTTCTAATTTTCGAGTGTTTAATCATTGTTCCTAAGTGTTACTGGTTGATTCATGCTAAGATTGTTTGGATTTTAGTTGATTTATGATAAAACCCCAATTTTCTAATATTTTTTCTTGGATTCTAAGCTTGACCGTGTTACTCGTTACACTGTTTCATTCTGTGCTTTGATTCTCATGATTTCTACTTAGTCTAATTTAAATGCCTTGTGATTTTTACCCTAGTACGACTCTACTAGGTTTCTGATTTGATTTCTCGACTGATTTTTGTGTTTATGAAATTTATTTAGCCTATTCGTTTATTTGTGGAAACCTATATTTCCCCCCCTTAAATCAGCATTATTTTGAATTCTGATTTACTAATCTGCTCTGCTAAACTTATGTGTTGATTCTTGATTATTTCCCTTATTCACGACTTTAATTAGTTATTCTTACCTTATTTGATTGCATGTATATTTATTGATTCCTTTACATGATTCTTTCCTTAATTAGGCCCCTGATTGTTTTATTTTGTACTCCTTTATTTGATCTGATTTGAACCCCTTGCCTTAATTAATCCCTGTCCTTACCGTTGGGTAATTACCCTTAATTAAGGGAAGACTATACTGATTGGGCATTGGAATTGATTCAGTGATTTTCGTAATTTCTTAGTGATTGATCTCCTTTACCTTATTTTTTTTTCTCTTAATTTCTATATATGGTCTCCTCTATTCTCACTTCTAGGACACGAACACTAGTTCAAAGAAACTCTCTTACACTTAAAAGGCTCTCCTTGCACTTCTCTGTTACTTGCAACTTTCACTGCTCTAGCCGGTTGTAAACCAAGACTAGTTATTATACAAATTCTGCACTATACTCTGTGCTTTCCCTCCTTAACTGGTATCTCCTGATTCAATTTCAAAGTCCAAACTCTATGTGTTCTATTGTTGCTTTAGTTCATTGATTTCCAGTTTGTTCCTGCTTACCATCTTGTTGTTCAATATGTAACTAGCGTGTCTAAATTACATTGCTTAATTACTGTTTCACCTAGCATTTCTGAATTTGGTTATGTTAAACCTGTGATTAGTATGTCTAATTCTGCCTACTGCTTTATCCAGCATGTTTCAGTCTGCTTGTTAAGTATGTCAGCATGTTTAAATTAGGAATGCTTATGATTGTTTGCCTAATCTGTTTACTTAGGTTCTGGTTTAATCTGCTTTGCTATGGTGTCTAGTATCCCAAAGTGACTCTGGCTCTATGCTTAACTGGCCCAGTATGTTTTCCACATGGTTATTTTGTGATCTTTGCTCTATGTCTCTACCACCAATTGTATGACTAACTTCTTAATCCTATAAAACTCTTGAAAACTTATGTGCATTATGTTGTTTATGTGCTGCCACTATACACTGATGTGTATTCTATGTGTCCCTAATTCCCATAACCCCTGTGTAAAATTCGTTGTTAAGTAATGTTGGACCTATTTCTTCTGGAGCAAATAAGGTTTTTTGCTGATTTTCTATAAGTGTTCACATTGTTTTCAAACTACTTTTACTACTAAATCAGTTCTACTTTTTTTAGAAAACCTTTTTCTTATAGAGTCATTTCAATATTTTTTTCTTGTCAAAACCTTTTCAAAACTATGTCTCGCACTCTCACTTTACTCCTAAGTCCTTAGGTTCTGCCCCTCCAGTGTGTGTACTACCTTGGAATCCTCTTGAGATTCCTCCAAACTCTGCTACACTACACATACTCAATCTTTATTGTGAAAAAAATCTAGATATGAGCACTGCCCGGGATCCTTGAGGTCCTTAGGGAACTCTGACACACCTGGACACAAACTTGGCTATGAAATCCTTGGCATTTGAGACTACTGAAAGCCTGGTACTCCCAGGTTTGCTTTGGGCCTGCTTCAGGCTCCCTATAGCTTAATTTATATTTTATTTATGTAATTTATTCAATCATTAGTCTGTAATAATTATTTGTAAACAGATATTGGGGTGACTAATGAAAAGGGAGGGTAGTTGTATGATACTGTGGGTAAAGCCGGGTAGAAATCATGTCTATAGGCTTTACATTCTGCAAATCTGCATTGGAAATCATGTTCTAGGGTTGACATGTTTATTTTCATCCAAACCATGTTAAACATGTGCATTAGATATCCTGTTCTTAGGGTCTTCACGCTTATTGCTTCAGTATTCTACATATCACTATTCCATGCTTTAATTCTGCATAAGTACTCTCAAGGGGCTAGGTCCAGTCCACTTAGAAACTTGACCCTGTCTCGCCTGTTTCAGGCCAACATGGCTCGATTTTGAGTAAGATCTTTCTATTTTTTGCCTAAACTTATGGATTTCTAAACCTATGTCTTCATCTCTGTATTATTTCTAAAAAGACTAATTTTTTATCCCTGACTTCTCAGATCTGCCCAGATCTGAGATGAATCGGACCTATTTCACATGTTTTTCATAAAAATCTTCTGGTTTTTCGATTGATTCTCTGTTTTGCCTAAATCTAGGGTTTACCGAACTCACCTTCTCAAAGCTTTTCTAATTTTCGTGTGTTTAATCATTGCTCCTAAGTGTTACTGGTTGATTCATGCTAAGATTGTTTGGATTTTAGTTGATTTATGATAAAACCCAATTTTCTAATATTTTTGCTTGGATTCTGAGCTTGACCTACTCGTTACACTGTTTAGTTATGTGCTTTGATTCTCATGATTTCTCCTTAGTCTAATTTAAATGCCTTGTCATTACCCTAGTACGACTCTATTAGGGTTTCTAATTCGATTTCTCGACTGATTTCTGTGTTTATGAAATTTATTTAGCCTATTCGTTTATTTGTGGAAACCTATATTTTCCTCCCTTAAATCAGTATTATTTTGAATTTTGATTTACTGATCTTCTCTGCTAAACTTATGTGTTGATTCTTGATTATTTCCCTTATTCACGACTTTAATTAGTCATTCTTACCTTATTTGATTGCATGTATATTTACTGATTCCTTTACATGATTCTTTCCTTAATTAGACCCCTGATTATTTTATTCTGTACTTCTTTATTTGGTCTAATTTGAACCTCTTGCCTTAATTAATCCCTATCCTTACCGTTGGGTAATTACCCTTAATTAAGGGAAGACTATACTGATTGGGCGTGTGAATTGATTCAGTGATTTCCTTAATTGATGAGTGATTGATCTCCTTTACCTTATTATTTTTTGCTCTTAACTACTATATATACTCTCCTCTATTCTCACTTATGGGACACGAACACTAGTTCAAAGAAACTCTCTTACACTTAAAAGGCTCTCCTTGCACTTCTCTGTACTTGCAACTTTCACTGCTCTAGCCGGTTGTAAACCAAGACTAGTTATTATACAACTTCTGCACTATACTCTGTACTTTCCCTCCTTAACTGGTATGTCCTGATTCAATTTCAAAGTCCAAACTCTATGTGTTCTATTGCTGCTTTAGTTCATTGATTTCTAGTTTGTTCCTGCTTACCATCTTGTTGTTCAATATGTAACTAGCCATGTCTAAATTACATTGCTTAATTACTGTTTCACCTAGCATGTGTGAATTTTGTTATGTTAAACCTGTGATTAGTATGTCTAATTCTGCCAACTGCTTTATCTAGCATGTTTCAATCTGCTTGTTAAGTATGTCAGCATGTTTGAATTAGGAATGCTTATGATTGTTTGACTAATCTGTTTACTTAGGTTCTGGTTTAATCTGATTTGCTATGGTGTCTAGTATCCCAAAGTGACTCTGGCTCTATGCTTAACTGGCCCAGTATGTTTTCCACATGGTTATTTTGTGATCTTTGCTCTATGTCTCTACCACCAATTGTATGACTAACTTATTAATCCTATAAAACTCTTGAGAACTTCTGTGCATTCTATTTTTTAAGTGATGCCACTATACACTGATGTGTATTCTATGTGTCCCCAATCCCCATAACCCCTGTGTGAAATTCGTTGTTAAGTACTGTTGGACCTGTTTGTTCTGGAGCCAATTAGGTTGTTTGCTGATTTTCTATAAGTGTTCACATTGTTTTCAAACTACTTTTACTACTCAATCAGTTCTACTTTTTTTAGAAAACCTCTTTCTTATAGAGTCATTTCAATACTATTTTCTTGTCAAAACCTTTTCAAAACTATGTCACGCACTCTCACTTTACTCCTAAGTCCCTAGGTTCTGCCCCTCCAACGTGTGTACTGCCTTGGAATCTTCTTGAGATTTCTATGAACTCTGGCACACTGGGGCTGGCCATTCCACACTACACATACTCAATCTTTATTGTGAAAAAAATCTGGATGTGAGCACTGCCTGAGATCCTTGAGGTCCTTAAACTCTGACACACTTGGACACAAACTTGGCTATGAAATTTTTGGCATTTGAGACTATTGAAGGCCTGGTACTCCCAGGTTGGCTTTGGGCCTCCTTCAGGCTCTCTATAGCTTAATATATATTTTATTTATGTAATTTATTCATTCATTAGCCTATAATAATTATTTGTAAACAGATATTGGGGTGACTAATGAAAAGGGAGGGTAGTTGTATGATAATGTGGGTAAAGCCGGGAACAAATCATGTCTATAGGCTTTACATTCTGCAAATCTTCATTAGAAATCATGTTCTAGGGTTGACGTGTTTATTTGCATCCAAACCATGTTAAACCTGTGCATTAGATATCATGTTCCTAGGGTCTTCACGTTTATTGCTTCAGTATACTACATATCACTATTCCATGCTTTAATTCTGCATAAGTACTCTCGCTTAGAGATCCTGCTACTGGGTTAATAATCCTGCCTTAATAAAAAATAGTCATCCTTTGTATGCATTAGATACCATGTTTTAGGGAACTCTGTTTGTATTTTTTTGAACCATGTCTATTTAGACTAAATAAATAACTACCCATGAAAAGGTTTAGAAAACAGCCTCACGCATAGGTATTATGTCTCTACATACAAATGGGGTATAATCTGTATCACCTAGGTCAGCATGCTCACAGTTTGAATAATCTCAAACTGTTAAACAGTTCCTGTAACTAGGATTGCATGTAGTCTCACTCCTAGGCAAGCCTTAGGTAATTAATCCCCTTGTAAAAAAATGAGAAACTGCTTAAATCTAATAGGTTTTGGAAATCAGTAGGCAAACTTATTAGGACCCGGTCATTTAGTTCTTAAACAAAACTGCATGTTCTGCGTATTAATGCTCACCTAGATATCATGTCTTGGGATTTCTCTAAAGAATTTATCTGAACTTTGTGTTTGAGATGTGTTGCTTATTTTCTATATACATGTGGAGGTAAACATGAGCCTTATAGATGCTTTCCAATTATTTAACAAGTCCTACATGTTATTTGTTTGTAGCCTAGATTTTTTCCCTTTTAAAACACCTTAGGATTGTCTAGAACTGCCCAAATTTAGAGGTCCTAAACTCCTCCGGGACCACAAGGAAGGAACGGGTAACAGCACGCTCAGAATTCGTTAATCAACTCGCTTATATAACCGCTAAGGGGTGGGATAATGGGTAGAAAAGGTTATGATGACTTGTGCGGTAATGCAACGTGTAGCCCCTCATTGAGGAGTGATTATCGGGCATTGCATGGATATGATCCTATAAGATAAATAACTTAGGACCCCTTTCACCCATTTACATATGTGTGCTTAGATTGCTAATCTGTTAAAACATTTACTTGTTTACATATGTGTGCTTATACTGCTAATCTTTTAAAACCTTTACTTATTTACATATGTGTGCTTAGACTGCTTATCTGCACCTGATTGATTCACAAAGTAAGTTTGGCTGGGACCCACAGTTGTGGACTTCGAGGGGTGCCTAACACATTCCCCTGAAGTAACTTCAAGCCCTTACCTAATCTCTGGTTATACAATTAGTGTTATAAATGACCCATAATAGGTGTCCTAACGCACCTTAATTCGTTAGGTGGCAACTCTTCAAATTCCTTACATCCCTTTTTCCAAAGGGAAATGAGTTGTCCCAATAATATCAAAAACCCTGACTAATCCGAAAGGAGAGGAAAAAGGGGGGTGCGACATTATGATGTATCTTTTCACTCCCCACTTCTAGAGGCGGAATATGTTTTACCTCCGTCATCAGGGCACGAAGAGCCTAGTGATCGGGATGGATGACCGGACCAACCGCTGTTTTTGGGAGAGTTTCTTTTTTGTTCGCACAGAACATCTGGTATCTAAGCCCGCCGGGTACCCCGAGACGTGGAATTTTTCCCGTAATTATTCCTTCATACTTCACTTTCTGCTTAGTTGATTAATTACTCATATATGTAATCTCCCTAAAAGTTTGTTAGTCGTTTAATCATGATGTTTTTATTGCAGCAGAGCAGTCGCACCCTACGCTAGTTGAGGACATTCGTGAATGGGTGGCTTCGGTTCTGCCACACACCGTGGGGATTCGCGAGTGGGTGCGCTTCCATGAGAAGTTTGGGCGCTGACCAACCGTGAGTAAGTCGTTTTGTACCTCCCATGATCGCATTTTTTGCCTTGCATTATGCTTTGTATCTCACGTGGAGTTGTGTGTTGTTCTGACAGATCGGAGAGGGCAAGGAAGGGCAAGGTCTCCCCCGCTAGCATTCTGCCAGCCGGCAGCCTAGGCCCGGCCTATGCTGGTAACTTGCATGGGCGACGTCACGGGGGACCCAACCATCGGTCAGACCGTGCCTACTACCGAAGTTGTGCATTCGGAGGTTGCTACCCGACTAAAGACGTCGGTTCCAGCAGTTCGTTTGTCGGGTAAATATTCCCTCGTCGTCAGCGAGAAGGCCCCGTCAAAGAGGCGGAGGATAATTTTGGACGAGTCACCTGTTGTTAAGACGTCTTCGAGGGGCGGCCCCGCTTCGATGGTTCTTGAGGTCGGGGATGGGGTTGACCAGGAGGCGGAGGAGAGACCTGCGAAAGATGTTCGGGAGGCTAGCACGTCAGACGTTCGGGGTCCCGAGGTGGCCGCGGTTATTGACAACAGACCCTCATCATCCCTATAGAACCGTGCTCCTCCTTCGGTTGAAGAGAGAGGGAAGAGTGTCGTAGTAGAGGACTACGAGACTGAATCTGACCTCGACCCTGAGGATGTGAGGATGTTCGAGGAGGGATTTACCAGGACTGTGGTAATGGCTGATGGGCCTTCCCATATTCTTAAGGTACCGTCGTATCTTAATTGATTACGGGATACGGTGGAGTTGGTGCCGCATTTCGATCTTCTTTGTTCTGCTACTGAGAGCGGAGCTTTTCAACCGACTAGCGATTCTCAACTGTCGTGTGGTATAGCCGCAATGGATTTAAGGGTAAGTTCCTTTACCGTCTTCCCTTCGTGTCCCTTCACTTTTTCTGATCATCTCTCCCTTTTTTGCAGACTTACATGATGAAAGTCAAAAGTGCTCGTAGGGCTGAGACGCGGGCCAAGATTTTTATGAAGATAGTCGAGAAGTATCAGCGGCACCTTGCACGAGCGGCTTAGAGCGGGTGTGGGTGCCCAGTCTACTAGGGAGGAGTTAAAGAGGAGTGATGAGGATTTGATGCGGTTTATCCGCCGGTGCAGTGAGTTGGAGGAGTTGTTACATGCTAAGAACGAGGAGCTCGAGGTGGGAAAAGGGGTTGCCGCGGAATGTGAGGAACTTCAAGCCAGGGTGCAATCATTGCAAACCGAGCTCGATCAGGGTGTTGTCAGGGTGGAGGCTTGATCACGCTCAACTATGTCTAATAAAAGACTAAGAGGGCGTTACAAATATAATCTGGGGTATTATGCCCAGAGTCGATCCCACGGGGAATTTACGTATCAAGCAAGTTGTTAGAATACTCAACTGTCACTTGATGTTATTTAAATTACTAAAACTAAAGATTAACTACGCTAAGGTGTAAACAATTGCAATAAAGATCTAAGGTTATGGTTTCCCCCGTCGATGAATTTACTTCTCGGATACTTCATATAGCTTGATTAGTTGTTTCTATCAATCATGAACACTCTATCTACCATAAATCTCTCTCAAGTAATTATGATAATTTACTAGACGCACTCTCTCAAGTTACGCTAGCTAGATTGCA
>ML395917.1:24846-35524 GCA_005239525.1 Nicotiana knightiana | reverse complement strand
CCTAACGCCAGGGCCAGCCTGGCTTTAGGAGGCAAACGCCTGGATAAGGCCAGGGTGTTCCCTCTTCGCCTCTCAAGCGTATTTTCGACGTATTTGCATCCATTTAGCTCGGTTTCCATCTCCAATTCACCTACACATGAAATAAACTCCATTAAGCACATAAAAAGTGTATTTTTATCATTAATGCGCATAAACTGTAAGGCATATAACATGTTAAACTATGAATTCTAGTCTCGCATCAAGGCTCTTAGTGTGGAATGGGCGCAGAAGTTAGCTGACCTGAAAAGAAAGGTGGTAATGTTGGAGCAGGCCGAGTGTGCTCCAGAATCAGCTTTGGCGAGAGCATCGGCGCTAGACGACACCATTCGCGTTCTCAGGTCCGAGCATGAGTCTGAGAGGGCGACAGCCACATTGAGGGAGGCCAGGCTCGAAGAGCGCATCAGTGAGATTGATAGGGAAGCTTCAAGTTTGGGGGACCGGGTCGTGGCCCTTGAGGCCGAAAAGGCGCGTTTGTTGGCTCAGGTTGAATCTGCCTCTGCTTATGCCCCTCGCCACTTGCATGAGTTGTGAGTTTATGCCGAGGCCCAAAGGGATATATATAAGGGTTTGTGGGAAGCGGGGAGTGTTTCTGAGGCCGCCTTTGAAGACGCTCGGGCGAAGGCGCGCGAGGCTCGTGTCAATTGTGGCTACGACCCCGCGACACCGAAGGGTGGTTAGGGCGCTGATGCTGAGGATGCGCCTCTTGATGTATGCCCACCTTTTTTCTCCACACGTTCATAAACATGTTCCCACCTTGTCTCGCCACATACGCAACCCTCAATCTCATATCCCGCCTTATCATGCCGCATGTGCAATATCAATAGTAAACACGGCACGATAGAAACCTCGTGAAAATACCCATATCAACAACCGCACGGCAGAAACCTCGTGCATCACCACAATAAGTACAACAACAACAACAACAACAATGACAACAGTTCAAGATACAATAAAAACATCAACTCAAGAACCTTCGATCACAAAATAGGAAAAACTAGTTCACGAGAAATAAACATAACAAGGAAAGCTAGGCATATTAGGAACCGCTCAACAAGGAAGGAAAATAGCATGTAACAGTCGTACCTAAATGCACGGGTTAACAACAAGAAATCAACCCGGTTCCGTTAACTCTATGTGCGGGCAAGTCAACTAAGGTATAGTCTATCCAAACTTCCTTTAAGGTCGGGCAGTTTCGAGGGTATTCAACAATTTCACTTAAGGACAAGCAACATGAAAGTAATAATAAACCTTCGTTAAGACCAAACAATTATATGATGAGATGAAGATAATTGTAATTAGAGATAAGCAGTTAAGAAGACATAGCATGACAGTAAAAGGAATAAAATCTTCAGATAAGTCAATTAGGAGTCAAATAGGCAACAAGAGTAAATCCGAAAGTAAGAAATTCTACATTTAAGAAAATAAAGATGAAACTAGAAATTAGGAAATTCAATCATGCCACGGACAATTCATACTCAGCGAATATAAGGACCTAAGATTCCTAAAGGGTCAACTTCCCACAAATAAGTCCGAGCATGCACTCGTCACCTCACGTACACGGACTACAATCAATATAGAAGACTCAATCCTAAGGGGTAGTTCCCCCACACAAGGTTAGGCAAGATACTTACCTCAAAGATGACAACCCGGTACTCTAAAATAGACTTCTCGGGTGGAAAGGCCTCCGGACGGCTCAAATCCAACTAGAACAACTTCAAAACACACATAAAAAAACTTATAAGGAACTATTCCGGATAATAAAGTTTCGATCTTTACAAAAATCTAAAAATCAACCCAAAAGTTGACCCCCCGGGACCGCATCTCGGAACCCGACAAATGTTATAAAATCCGAACACCCATTCCAAAATGAGTTCAACCATACAAAAATAACCAAATTCCGATATCATTTCGCCCCTCAACTCATGAAATTTCATTTTGAAAATTTTCTTCAAAAGCCAACATTTTTTCTAAACCCAAAACACTATTTAAATGATAAAAATAAAGACTAAATCATGGAATATATTTAATTCTAGGTGAAGAACACTTATCTAATCGAATTTCAAGAAAAACCCACAAAGAATCGCTCAAAACCGAGCTCTACAAGTCAAAATATGGTGAAAATGGTGAAACCCTCGATTTTGGAACATATTCTGTCTAGCCAGATTTTCGTGCATCGCGATCGCGAGTGAAGAGATGCGATCACATAGAAGAAAATAGGTTCTGGTCCAAAATGTGCTACGCGATCGCGGAAGGTCTTATGCGATCGTGTATAAGGAAAAGGCTACTGTCCAAATTATGTTATGCGATCGCGTAAGGGAAAAATGTTGAGGCCAATAACTGCACTACGATCGTGGAAGACAATATGTGATCGCATAAGAGGAAGGGGAAATCACAAGCTGCTGCCGCTAAGCTACGCGAACGTGAACAAGGATATGCGAACGCAGATAACAGTGGACTAAGCTTATGCGATCGCGTACCTTACCGTGTGAACGCAATGAAGGAAAAATATGGCAGGTCCACAGAAACACTACGCGATCGTGAATGGGACTACGCGATCGTGAAAGAGGACATCAGACACCAGAACTAGCAGTTCAAAAATAAGAAAAATGACCCGAAGCCCATCAGAAACACACCCGACGCCTCCAGGACCCCGTCTAAACACACGGACAAGTCGTATAACCTAATATGGACTCGCTCGAGATCTCAACTCACATCAAACAATGATGAAACGACGAATCACACTATAATCGAACTTATGAACTTCCAAATCTTCAAACTTCTAAACTCATGTCGAAATATATCAATTCAACCCGGAATGATGTCAAATTTTGCAGACAAGTTCCAATTGACTTCCCAGAGCTACTCCAACTCTCGGAATCACATTCCGGCCCCGATATTCCAAAAAGTCAACTGTGGTCAAACTTCTCCATTTCTCAAACTTCAAATTTTCCAACTTTCGTCGAATTGCCTCAAATCTCTCTACGGACCTCCAAATACAATTCCGGACGTGCACCTAAGTTCAAAATTACCATACGGAGCTGTTGACATTACCCAAAACTCATTTCGGGGCCATTCACACAAAAGTCAAAATTCCGGTCAAATTCCACCGCTTAAGCTTCTAAAACTGAAATCCTTCTTCCAATTCGACTCTGGATCATCCGGTAACCGAATCCAACCATGCACGCAGATCGGTATACAGAATGTGAAGCTGTTCAAGACCTTACGCCATCGAACGGAGCTTAAATTCTCAAAACGACTGGTCGGATCGTTACAAGGAGTTAGACGTGTAGTAAACAAATGCCAGGTTCACTAGGACACGAAGAACAAGATGCAAAAACGTTTGCTTCCTGGGTATGTTTGATTGGCCTATATAGACACAATTTTTTTTTAAAAGAAACAATTATCATAATTTTGGAGATAATAATTGAGTTTATTATTTTTACTTTTGTATTTAATAGCCAGCATTATAACTTGTCATATCTTTCTTAGGGGTTGATTACTTGAAGTATGATAATTGTAACAACGAAAATCGAAGTCCAAAAGAAAGGTATATATCTTTTGTTATTGTTTTTCTCTACTGCGATATTTTAAAATGTAAATTAACAATATTTGTTTCCTTAAGTGAAACAGGTATCCTATAATGAGCAAAGCTTTACAGAACTCTGGAAGGGCTATATTTTATTCCCTATGCGAATGGTGAGTATATTTTCTTGAATTTAATGTGATGATACCATCGGAAGCACAACTAGATTAGACTAAAGGATTTTAATAAGTATTTTCCCAATTTCAGGGGAGATGATGATCCTGCCACTTGGGCTTCCTCTGTTGGAAATAGTTGGAGAACCACTGGAGATATTTCTGATAATTGGGACAGGTAAAAGAAAAAACAAAAAAAAACAAAGAGAAGTGCTCTTTAATTTTTTATTTCCAAAATAAGAAAAAAGAATAATGCATAAAATCTCCCTGAACTATACTCGAAGTTACGACACACCTTACCTCTGCTGGGGTCCTATTACCCCCCTTTTTTTTTTTGCGTAATTCTTTGCACTTTTATTGCTGACGTGGAGCATGCGTGAGAACAACTTCTTCAAGTGCGTGAGAACTTGAAAAAAAGGGCTCTAACCTATACGAAATGGCCACGTGTCAATTCCAAAGATGGTTTTCAAGAGCTCAAAATCTAATTTTTAATGTCAAAATTCAACAAAAACTCAGTTAAATCTGTACCTATCAAGATCAAGTTTCAACTACGACATCATCATCATACCCCAGTAATCAATTTGGCCAACAACCAAGAATTTTGACCGACCTATTTTTTTTGTTCTTTAAGCTTTTTCAAGGTTCAACAATGGTGGATTCGAATTTTTTTTTTTTAATTTTCGAATCTCATCTTAATTGCTATGTGAATTTGCATGTGTGTGGTGTATTGGTGAGGTGACGAGTATCTATGCACCACCAAATTATCTGTTAAACATTATCCCTTCCCCATTTTCAATTTATTTGATTCATGGCTTAATTGTTTTATGCTCATTGATGTTTCTATGACTACTTGACTTTGTTATCTTGTTGATAAGTCTTGGTTCAATTATTTTTGGAAAGTGTTGGTTGTTCCCTTGGTTTCATTGTGGTACATCAAGGGTGAGCAGGTTGACATTGTTTTACGAAATATGTATATTCCTGTTGGTTTCACTTTGAGATGATAGTGATGAAGTTTATGAGAAAACACAGTTTCTTGTTTATATTTGCTGAGACAAAAATGTTGCGAAAGGCTTGGCCTGAATTGTGAGAGTTTTCATAAATAAACTGATATGATATGTCTGGTGGGAGCGGGTTGCACGCCGCAACAAGGAGTAATAAGGGTGGACAGGTGGGATCGGTTTGCACGCCGCAACAGAAGCAATAAGGGTGAGATATATATAGGGGGAGTAATAAGGATAGACAGGTGGAAGCGGGTTGCACGTCGCAACAAGGAGCAATAAGGGAGGACACTTATGTTTTACTGATTTTCAAAAATAAAGACTTGAGAACTTACTGTTTTACTTTACTATTTTTCATATTTTTGCACTACTTCTATTTTAAAGTTAAAGTTTGAAATTTTGAAAATTTACGTGAGAATTATAGCTGAGACTTGGAAAAGTGGCTGAGTTATTTTAAAGGGTTGCTACAGATAGTGTTTGTTTATTTTAGAATTTGCTTTTTGCTTTTGTTTTGTATCGTTCACAGGTTATATTGTTAATGCCCCGTCGTAGCCTCGTCACTACTTCATCGAGGTTAGGCTCGGCACTTACTCAGTACATGGTGTCGGTTATACTGATACTATACTCTGCGCTCTTTTGTGCAGATCCAGGTACAGACTAGCGTTAGAGATTTTAGTAGCGGTCATTCATCATTCGGAGACACGAGGTATATCTGCCAGCGTTCGCGGATTCCTGGAGTCTTCTCTTAGTTTATATAGACTGTTTTATTCTACTCAAAACAGATATATTATTTTCTTTCACCTCATTATTTGTAGTATTCTTAGAGGTTCGTGAATTGTGACACCAGACCCTAGGTAGTCTTAGAGTTATATATATTTAGCTCGTGGCTCGATTTATTTATTTGTTTAACATTTTATTTATGAGGTTATTCGCTGGAAATCATTAGACTTAGTTTACTTTAAATTTATTTTATTGTATTTAAATAAGTAACCCAAGGAAAAATAGCTAATCGAATTCTAACATTGACTTGCCTAATAAGTGTGGTGTTAGACGCTATCACGATCCTTAAGGTTGGAAATTTGGTCGTGACACTATGTTTTTTTCATGTAAAAGCTTGTAATTACAAAAGTTCCAGATAAAACACATTTGTTTGATTGTTTCTTGTACCTCTTCTTATTTCTAGTCCTCTTATTTTTTCTAGTTCCTCTACGTGTTAGTAGTTAGAAATTTTCAGTTTAATGTCTAATTATATGACAACTACGACTTATAAGAGAGAAAACACTTAATGTGATGATGAAAAATAAATCCAAAAAGAATATCTATATTTATATCTATATTTATCTATTTATATCTATATTTATCTATTTATATTATTATAAAAGTACGTATGTTCCACGTTAAATATTGAACGACAAAAATATCCCTGAAATTTTGACCGACTTTTATGCCCTTGAAAATTTAAATTTAGGATAAAATTGTAATCACCTATTATATATTTAAAGTTTAATAAAATTATATTAAAGATTTTGAAATCAACTATAACTTTGTAAAATACTATTCATAATCATCGAGAAGCTAGCAAATTAAATCCTATTTGGATTAGAAAGACACGTCCATAATTTCGTTTAAAAAAACTCCTGATCCTAATTACAGGTAATTATTATCGCCTAATGCACCACTAAACATTCCGGTCAAGCAATTTGGACGTGAGGTGAGGTGTGCATGGAATAATATATAGAGTCAAAATTGAAATCCACTGTTTGTATTCATGTTATTTTACACAACAATGTCCGTACAAACGTAAATAATCTAGAGTTGTAGAAGTTATCTACTTTGATTTTAGATAATGTGGGTGAAAGGGGAAGACAAAATTAAAAGGTATTGTATAAATATCAATTTTTATGAATATCGGAAAAGACGAGCAGAATCGTTTTCATCTTGGTCTCGCTATCTCATTATTTTCTAAGTCTTACTTAAATTCAAGCTTTTCCGCAGCAAAAACGAAAGTCGGTCAAAATATTTGTACTGCAGACAGGAGGAAGATTGAGTCCGAGTAAAATAAAATCATGATATGATCATGTTCCGGATAAGGTTCTGAAGAAACCCCTTAAATCATTTAAGGTAGGCGAGAAAACACATGAAGCTAAGCTTCACGCCATGATTGACACGGTTGATGCCAACATTCAGCTCATACCGAGCCATAACAAAAAGAATAAAAAATTGTTTTTCATTCTCATGTCACTATTCTAACCGTAAAAATTTCTTTGTGCAAGACTCTTTTTGCTTTTGCAAGTAGAATTAAAGTTCATCAATGTTCCTGCTACTGATTTGAGTGTTAGAAAATATAGAAAAAATATTAAAACTATCAAGGTTTTCATCATCATCCATAGTAGTAGAAGTGGTACAATATATAGTGGGATTAACATTGCATACATTAAGAGCAGCATCATCAAATATATTTGCATAATAATTATATAATTGTTGTAAATAATCATTTAGCTTGTTCATACAAACATATATATCTGAGATTTCAGTTGGTCCAATCTCTATATAAGTATATAAAGTATTGATTAATTGGTGACAATCAGACATCTTAATAGAAGGATTTAAAACAACATCAATTAAGTAAATCGAAGGAATTGGAAAGAAATATTTTTTGAATTTTGCTTGCATTTTTTCAACAACATCCTTATATTTTTCTTTCTTCTTAAATTCAGAGAGTAGAAAAGAAATTTTAGCTATATGCACTAAAGCCATAGTAGCAGTAGCGTAATATGCTCCAGAAAACTGAACAGTAGCTGTATAAAATTTATGTAAAAATTTAACATCATTAATGGCCTCTTAAGTAGTAGTTGTTAACATACAGTTTGGATCAGTACAATGCGCATTAGGAACTTCAGTTATTGGCAATCTATATTTGTAGCAACATTTTAAATATATATATATATATAATTCCATCTAGTAACAATTTCGTCTGGCATGAATCTGGGCTTAAGGTTATGCTCGGTACACTTATTCTTAAATTCCCTAATTCTAGATTGTCTATTATCTCCTTGAATAACACCAATTGCTCTTATAACATGAGTAGTCTCAGTTGAAAATAAATCAAGGCCACTTTTAACAATTAAATTATAAACATGACATGCACACCTAACATGAAAATTTTCGTCAAGTGGTGGTTGCAAATGTAGTTTTAATATTGAAATTGCGGCATTATTGTTAGAAGCATTATCAAAAGACATACACAATACTTTTTTCTTAAGATTATAAAATTCAACAACTTCGCAAATAGTAGTACTTATTGTCACGACCCAAATTTCCCTCCGTTGGGTATCGTGATGGCACCTAGTCTTAGGGACTAAGTAAGCCTAACATTTCCACTGAACAACAAAAATAATAAAGGAATTTTTTTAAAAATTTCGAAATAGAATTCTTGACAGAGTTTACAATTTCCTAAAACCCGGTAAATACAAGTCATAAGCTCTACGAAATCTTTCTATCAAATCTAAATACAACTGTCTAGGAATAAGTAAGTACAATTGAATAGAAATAAAACAGGAAGGTGACTCCGAAGCCTGCGAACGCAGCAGCAGGTTACCTTGAGTCTCCTCAGCAATGATCTGCGCAGCTACTAACAACAATAACCTGGATCTGCACACAAAAATGTGCAAAAGTGTAGTATGAGCATACCATAGCGGTGCCCAGTAAGTATCAAGACTAACCTCGGTGAAGTAGTGACGAGGACAAGTCAAGACACCACTGGTCTAATAAGTAAAAAGACATAAATGTACCAATGACCGAAACATAATATCTATCTAAAGATTTTTCGATATAAATAACGGTACGATCGAATATTACGGAAGAAAATTCAATAATTACGGTCAACGGACAGCATAATAGAAATATGCAAAGAGAATGGAAAGAATGCAAGCCAAATGTCGGGAACCACAACCCAATAAACATTAGCAACTCAGCATTGCATCAATTTATTCATGTCAGCCCTTAGCCAATAAACTCAATAAAACTGGTCACCTTCGAGTGAAAACCTTTAAATCGTGAGTTTATTTTGCAAGCTTTAAAGATATAATCATTTCGGAATAGAGAAATTTCTTCTTTCAAACATACTTTCTCTGAATGTATATTTATATATTTTCATAAAGAGAAAATCTTTAAAACATAGTCTCTTCAAAATACGTGGTGTTAAAATATACTTTCCCAAATACTTCTCTTTCAAATATCATCAAAATACGTGATTTTCAGAATATACTTTCCCAAATATTGCTCTTTCAAATATCATTTTTTTCTGCAAGACAAATACTTTTCAAATATACTTTCGAAATAGAAGTCCTTCGGACATAACTTTTCCTGGAGATAATTGCTTTTCAGCTATACTTTTCAACATATATATATATATATCTTTCGATCTAAATCTCCTCAATGATAAAACCACCGGAACTCAGTCCGGAACTCAGTCCGCAACTCAGAATTTGTCATGCAATGCAGTACAGGGGAAAAGCTCCCGGAATCTCGTCCGTAGTCCCAATTTAAATATGCGATGCAGTACAGGGGAAAAGCTTCTGGATCTCTGTCCGAAGTCCCAATTTAAATATACGATGCAGTACAGGGGGAAAGCTCCCGGATCTCTGTCCGTAGTCCTAATTTAAATATGCAGTGCAGTACAGGGGGAAAGCTCCCGGATCTCGGTCCGTAGTCCCAATTTAAATGTGCAATGCAGCCACTGAGGAAAAACAACCAGAATGCGACAAAAACAACATATATTGCCACAACCGGCGCACAAGCAAACAAGACCGAATGCAAAGTGCGATGAGCAAATCAATACAAAGACTTAAATCACAAAAACGGTAAAAACTCACTCATAAGAAGTAGCCACTGAAAGGAATGCCAAGCACAAGAGAAAACAGCATAACTAGGGGAAAACAAGACAAATATAGCAACGATTCTATATATTCAAGTTCGCAACCAAGAAACCAAATCATCCCGGCAAGGAATCAACTATAACCAATCTCACTTAGACAATTAGCTTCACCGAATAAACTCAGTTTGAACAAATGCTCAGTAAATAGGCAGCATCAAAGAATACCATCAACATGGGCGTTCATCAATTAAACCTAAGTAGTACTTAAGAGGAAAATCATTTCAATCACAATGTACGACTCACGGGCATGCTTGACCAACATATAGATATTCCAATTACTTGTTAGAAATTTATAGGGCAAGATTATACTAGTTTTAGTCATATAGGCAGCGTATGAAGAAAGATATAGTATAGCGGTAGGAATAACAAAGTCTTTATTTAAGTCAATTAAGATCATATAAGAAACAAGGAATGCTAGTCAAGTACTTCTAATTTGAGCAGGGAGAGATGAAACTAGAAATCAGGAATAATATAGCAATTTCAATTCATATGCGGGGAACATAAGGACCTAAAAATCCCTAAAGGGCAATCTATATATATATATATATATATATATATATATAGATTGCCCTTTAGGGATTTTTAGGTCCTTATGTTCCCCGCATATGAATTGAAATTGCTATATTATTCCTGATTTCTAGTTTCATCTCTCCCTGCTCAAATTAGAAGTACTTGACTAGCATTCCTTGTTTCTTATATGATCTTAATTGACTTAAATAAAGACTTTGTTATTCCTACCGCTATACTATATCTTTCTTCATACGCTGCCTATATGACTAAAACTAGTATAATCTTGCCCTATAAATTTCTAACAAGTAATTGGAATATCTATATGTTGGTCAAGCATGCCCGTGAGTCGTACATTGTGATTGAAATGATTTTCCTCTTAAGTACTACTTAGGTTTAATTGATGAACGCCCATGTTGATGGTATTCTTTGATGCTGCCTATTTACTGAGCATTTGTTCAAACTGAGTTTATTCGGTGAAGCTAATTGTCTAAGTGAGATT
>ML395917.1:0-24075 GCA_005239525.1 Nicotiana knightiana | reverse complement strand
GATGCAGTACAGGGGGAAAGCTCCCGGATCTCTGTCCGTAGTCCCAATTTAAATATGTGATGCAGTACATGGGGAAAGCTCTCGGATCTCTGTCCGTAGTCCCAATTTAAATATGTGATGCAGTATAGGAGGAAAGCTCCCGGATCTCTGTCTGTAGTCACAGTTTAAATATGCAATGCAGTACAGGGGGAAAGCTCCCGGATCTCTGTTCGTAGTACCAATTTAAATATGCAATGCTGCCACTGAGGAAAACAACCATAATGCGACAGAAACAACATATATTGCCACAACTGGTGCGAAAGCAAAAAAGGCCGAATACAAAGTGCGATGAGCAAATCAATACAAAGACTTAGATCACAAAAATGGTAACTCGCTCATAAGAAGTAGCCACTGAGAGGAATGTCAGGCACAAATAGAGAACAGCATAATGAGGGGAGAACAAGACAAATATAGCAACGATTCTATACATTCAAGTTCGCAACCAAGAAACCAAATCATCCCTGCAAGGGAATTAGCTATAACCAATCTCACTTAGACAATTAGCTTCACCGAATAAACTTAGTTTGAACAATGCTCAGTAAATAGGCAGCATATAAAGGAAGACATAGCATAACGGTAGGAAAAATGAAGTCTTCATTTAAGTCAATTAAGATCATATAAGAAACAAGGAATGCTAGGCAAGTACTTCTAACTTGAACGGGAGGAGATGAGATTAGGAATCAGGAATTCATATATAACAAGTTCAATTCATATATGGGGAACATAAGGACCCAAAACTTCCTAAAGGGCAATCTATTTGCAAATAAGTTCGAGTACACACTCGTCACCTCGCGTACGCGTACTACAATCAACATAGAAGATTCAATCCTAAGGGGTAGTTCCCCCACACAAGGTTAGGCAAGATACTTACCTCAAAGACGACAACCCGGTACTCAAAAATAGACTTCTCGGGAAGGAAGGCCTCCGGACGGCTCAAAATCAACTAAAACAACTTCAAAATCTATATAAAATGTATAAGGAACGATTCCGAATAATAAAGTTTCAATCTTTGCAAATTTATAAAAATCGACCCAAAAGTCGACCCCTGGTCTCGAACCTCGGAACTCGACAAATTTTACAAAAACCGATTACCCATTCCGATACGAGTTCACCCATACTAAATTTATCCAATTCCGATAACATTTGGTCATTCAAATCATAAATTTTCATTTTTGAAGTTTTCTTTCAAAACCCACAATTCCCTCAACCCAAAACACAAATTAAATGATAAAAACAAGAACTAATTCATGAAATATAATTAATTATAGTGGAAGAACACTTACCCATTCGATTTGTCTGAAAACCCCTCAAAGAATCGCTCAAAACCGAGTTCTAGAAGTCAAAATATGTTTAAAATGGTGAAACCCTCAATTTTGGAAACTTATATTCTGCCCAGGTGTTTAAAGCATCGTGATCGCGTGAAATTATTTGCGATCGCGTAGAGGAAAAAATATCACTGGACAAAATGACTTATGCGATCGCGAAGGTACATATGCGATCACATAAGAGGAATTATATGCTGGCCCAATCGTCACACTACGCGATCGCGAATCACGGAATGCGATCGCGTAGAAGGGAGCAATCTGATGCTCATACGTGGAAATCAATGTGTGACCGCGTGCCAATGGAGGCGAACGCGAAGAAGGAAAAGGTGGGCTTCCCCAATCGCGAATGTAGTTGTGCGATCGCAATGAAGGAAAAACTGGGGGGTCCAAAGCAACACTATGCGATGCAGTACAGGGGCAAAAGCTCCCGGAATCTCATATGTAGTCCCAATTTAAATATGCGATGCAGTACAGGGGGAAAGCTCCCGGATCTCTGTCCGTAGTCCAAATTTAAATATGCGATGCAGTACAGGGGGAAAGCTCCCGGATCTCTGTCCGTAGTCCAAATTTAAATATGCGATGCAGTACAGGGGGAAAGCTCCCGGATCTCTGTCCGTAGTCCAAATTTAAATATGCGATGCAGTACAGGGGGAAAGCTCCCGGATCTTTGTCTGTAGTCCCAATTTAAATATGTGATGCAGTACAGGGGAAAAGCTCATGGATCTCTGTCTGTAGTCCCAATTTAAATATGCAGTGCAGTACAGGGGAAAAGCTCTCGGATCTCGGTCCGTAGTCCCAATTTAAATATGCAATGCAGCCACTGAGGAAAAACAACCAGAATACGACAGAAACAACATATATTGCCACAACCTGCGCAAAATTAAACAAGACCGAATGCAAAGTGCAATGAGAAAATCAATACAAAGACTTAAATCACAAAAATGGTAAAATCTCACTCATAAGAAGTAGCCACTGAAAGGAATGCCAATCACAAGAGAAAACAACATAACGAGGGGAAAACAAGACAAATATAGCAACGATTCTATATATTCAAGTTCGCAACCAAGAAACCAAATCATCCCGGCAAGGGAATAAACTATACCCAATCTCACTTAGACAATTAGCTTCACCGAATAAACTCAGTTTTAACAAATGCTCAGTAAATAGGCAGCATCAAAGAATACTATCAACATGGGCGGTTATCAATTAAACCTAAGTAGTACTTAAGAGGAAAATCTTTTAAATCACAATGTACGACTCACGGGCATGCTTGACCAACGTATATATATTCCAATTACTTGTTAGACATTTATAGGGCGAGATTATACTAGTTTTAGTCAGATAGGCAGCGTATGAAGAAATATATAGTATAACGGTAGGAAGAACAAAGTCTTCATTTAAGTCAATTAAGATCATATAAGAAAAAAGGAATGCTAGGCAAGTACCTCTAATTTGAGCAGGGAGGGATGAAACTAGAAATCAGGAATTCAAATATAACAATTTCAATTCATACGCGGGGAACATAAGGACCTAAAAATCCCTAAAGGGCAATCTATTTGCAAATAAGTCCGAATACGTACTCGTCACCTCGCGTATGCGGACTACAATCAACATAAAAGACTCAATCCTAAGGGTTAATTCCCCCACACAAGGTTAGGCAAGATACTTACCTCAAAGACGACAACCCGGTACTCGAAAATAGACTTCTCGGACGGAAAGACCTCCGGACGGCTCAAAATCAACTAAGACAACTTCAAAATACATATAAAACGTATAAGGAATGATTCCGAATAATAAAGTTTCAATCTTTGCAAATTTATAAAAATCGACCCAAAAGTCGACCCTCGGGCCCGCACCTCGGAACCCGACAAATTTTACAAAAACCGATTTACCCATTCCGATACGAGTTCACACATACCCATACGAGTAATCTGCTGCTCAAACGTGGAAATCACTGTGTGAACACGTGCCAATGGAGGCGAACGCGAAGAAGGAAAAGGTGGGCTTCCGCAATCGCGAATGTAGTTGTGCGATCGCAGTGAAGGAAAAACTGGGGGTCTAAATCAACACTATGCGATCGCGACTTCATCTATGCGATCGCATAAAAGGAAACCAGATGACAGTTCTCAGTAGTGGAAAAATGAGGAAAATGGACCCGAAACCTATCTGAAACACACCCGAGGCCCCCGGGACTCAAAACCAAATATACACACAACCTCAAAAACATCCTACGGACTTATTCGAGTAATCAAAACACCAAAATAACATCATAAACATCGGATTAAACCTCCAAATCCATAAAAATTCTCAAAACTTTTTAAACTTCAAATTTTACATTTAAGGTCCGAATCACGTCAAACCAAGTCTGTTTCTTACCAAATTTCACAGATAGCACATATAAGTCATATCAAACCTGTACCGGGCTCCGAAACCATGATACTGGCCCGATATCACAGGTTTCACCTCAAATTTCATTTTCAAAAACCTTTATATTTTTCAGAAAACAATTTTCTTTACAAATTCATTTCTCAGACTTGGTTTCTCGGAAATCAATTCTTGGCATACGCCCAAGTCCCATATTTTCCTACGAACCTCCAGGACCGTCAAATCATGGGTCCGGGTCAGTTTACCAAAAACGTTGACTAAAGTCAACTTTATTCAAATTTCTAATATAAAATTATCATTTTTATCAGTTTTTCACATAAAGGCTTCCCGGCTACACGTCCGGGCTGCGCACGCAAATCGAGATGAGATAGAAGGAGGTTTTCACGACCTCGGAACACAGAATTAGCTAGAATATACGGTATGACCTTTTGGGTCATCACAATCTCCCCCTCTTAAACAAACGTTCGTCCTCGAACGTGCTAAGATTCGCTTTGAACTCATCCAATCACTGATTGCACATTTCCAACACACACCCGCGGGTGATCCCACGTCACCCCAACCTACATAAGCCTAATGACACCATTGCAACTGCTATATAGCCTTCTCATCACCATCGATAAGCCTCATACCTCAATTTCTCACCTTCTACTCATTTCCAAAAGACCCGATTCTAAATCCATATCCGGCATTAGCCTCAACCAGCTGCATCAACTCAGATCTACACCCATAAGGCACGGCCACGCAACATAGCACATCACACATAGGCTCAATAGCACTTTTGATCACCATAACTGCCCGAAATCGACTCAACATTGGCAATTAGTCCCACATATGGAAGAACTCTCTGTTTCCAAATCCCATAATACCGAAAATGAAGAAACACGAAGACCTCATCAGAAGACACCCGAATTGCCGAGTCACAGCTAACACCACCGGGCACACATCCCGCAAATTGGACTAAAGAAGCACATAATGAAAAACCCTAGTTTCACCACCAGAAAGGATGAATAAACAAAGAATCGCCCAAAACCGAGTTCTAGAAGTCAAAATATGTTTAAAATGGTGAAACCCCCGATTTTGGAAACTTATACTCTGCCCAGGTGTTTAAAGCATCGCGATCGCGTGAAATTATTTTCGATCGCGTAGAGGAAAAAATATCACTGGTCAAAATGACGTATGCGATCGCGAAGGTACATATGCGATCGCATAAGATGAATTATCTATTGGCCCAATCGTCACACTACGCGATCGTGAATCACGGAATGTGATCGCGTAGAAGGGAGTAATCTGATGCTCAAACGTGGAAATCAATGTGCGAACGCGTGCCAATGGAGGCGAACGTCAAGAAGGAAAAGGTGGGCTTCCGCGATCGCGAATGTAGCTGTGTGATCGCAATGAAGGAAAATCTGGGGGGTCCGAAGCAACACTATGCGATCGCGACTTCATCTATGAGATCGCATAGAAGGAAACCAGATGACAGTTCTCAGTAGTGGAAAAATAAGGAAAACGGACCCGAAACCTATCCGAAACACACCCGAGGCCCCCGGGACTCAAAACCAAATATACACACAACCTCAAAAACATCCTATGGACTTATTCGAGTAATCAAAACACCAAAATAACATCATAAACATCGGATTAAACCTCCAAATCCATAAAAATTCTCAAAACTTTTTAAACTTCACATTTTGCATTTAAGGTCCGAATCACGTCAAACCAAGTCCGTTTCTTACCAAATTTCACATATAGCACATATAAGTCATATCAAACCTGTACCGGGCTTTGGAACCATGATATGGGCCCGATATCACAGGTTTCACCTCAAATTTCATTTTCAAAAACCTTTATATTTTTCAGAAAACAATTTTTTTTAAAAATTCATTTCTCGGGCTTGGGACCTCGGAATTCGATTCCGGCCATTCGCCCAAGTCCCATATTTTCCTGTGGACGCTCCAAGACCGTCAAATCATGGGTCCGAGTCCGTTTACCAAAAATGTTGACTGAAGCCAACTTTATTCAAAATTCTAATACAAAATTATCATTTTTATCAGTTTTTCACATAAAAGCTTCCTGGCTACACGCTCGGGCTGCGCATGCAAATCGAGGTGAGATAGAAAGAGATTTTCATGACCTCGAAACACAGAATTAGCTAGAATATACGGGATGTCCTTTGGTTCATCACACTTATAAATACATCAGTATGACTCTGATCTTCATCATATTTAAAAATGATAATACGTTTTTGCATACAATAATTATCATTTATCCAATGACATGTAATTGTCAAATAATTATTTCCATTAAAAGCATGGCCAATATCAGAAGTTAGATAAACTCTACAAGAAAAATGGTCAAACAAATAACGTATGTATGTTTGATATTTTCGATGAAGTCTAAAGATATCAGATCTACAAGTACTTCTAGGGATACCTTTAAATAAAGGATTATAAATCCTTTGAATATACATAATAAGATATGATGAAGAAGCATATGAAAAAAGTAGATAACCCAAAGCAATCATTTTTGCTAACGCCTCACGATTCTTCATTTTATCATATCTCATAAGTCCTCCAGTACTAGGATTTAGACTTCCTGGATTTTCATATAAATCATAGCCTCATTCTATAGGATGCTCAATTCTTATATGTCTACTAAGTGTCTCAGTCCCCCCTAATCCTCCAGCCTTATGTTTAAAATCATATTTACAAATTTTGCATCTAACTCTATAAGAATTCTCTATTTCGTCAAAAAATTTCCAAACCTTACTTCTTTTTCTCTGATTAGTAGTCAGGGCCACAGGTGGTCTATGTGATGAACCAAAGGGTCATCTTATGAATTAGGACTCCAATCCAAGCTCATTAGCCTTAAAAATATTATTTTTATTTATCTCGATTTGCGCGCGCAGTCCGGGCGTGAAGCCGTAAAGCTTTTTATGTGAAAATATGAGAAATAATAATTTTTGGAATTAAAATTTTGTTTTAGTTGACTTTGTTCAACATTTTGAGTAAACGGACCCGGATCCATGTTCCGGCGATCCCGGAAGGTCTGTAGTAAAATATGTGACTTGGTCGTATGCCCGGAATTGAATTCCGAGGTCCCTAGCTTTAGAAATCAATTTTTGAAGAAAATTGTTATTCTGGATTTTTTAAGAAATAAAGAAATGAATTGATGTTTGAACTCATTGGTATCGGGCCCGTATTTTGGTTCCGGATCCTGGTACAGATTTTTTATGATATTTAAGTCTTATTTGTAAAATTTTATGAGAATCGGAGTTGAATTAACGTGATTTGGACGTCCGGTTGAAAAGTTAGAAATTTGAGTGTTCTTGAGTAAATCTTGAGTTTTGAGGTTAAATTTGTAGTTTTTATGTTATTTTCATGATTTGATCACACGAGCAAGTCCGTATGATATTTTTAGACTTGTGTGCATGTTTGGTTTAATGCCCCGAGGGCTTGGGTGAGTTTTGGGTAGGTTTCAAGGTATTTTGACCTTGGAAATAACTGCTGTAAATCTGTTTCTGGTGCACTGATTCATTCTTCATCGAGATTGTGAAGCTTCACACGCGATCGCATAGAGTAAATTTGTTGGGGGTCATTTTTTGCTACGCGAACGCATAACCTGGGCCGCGAATGCGAAGCACTAGGGGGATTACCCTTCGCGAACGCAACCAGGCTATCGCGAACGCTGAGAGTAATGGGCCTGGGGGAGGGGACTCACGCTTCTTCTATACGAACGCGTCCATTGGGTCGCGATCGCGATGGACATCTAGAGTAAAGCTCCGCGAACGCGTCCTCGGCTCTGAACGCGAAGGCCATTGGGCAAGACTCTACGCGAACGCGACAGACCCATCGCGAACGCGATGAAGGCCTGTCCAGCGATTTAATAACGATTTTAACACGGGCAGAACCTATTTTTCGAACTAAAAAGACCTAGTGGTGATTTTCGACCTACAAGTTCATCCTCAAAGTGTTGGTAAACGATTCTAAACTCTTCTCTTTCGATTACCCAATGTTTTTCATCACTTTTCAATCAAAAAATCAATAATTTTCATGGTAGAAATTGGGGGTTTGGGAAGAATTAGAGAATTTTGTAAAAATCAAATTTTGACCTCGAATTGGGGTCGGATTTCGAAACTAATTACATACTCGGGCTCAGGGGTGAATAGGTAAATAGAATTTGGTCCGAACCCCGAGTTTGGACCAAGCGGGCTCAGGATCGGTTTTTAACTTTTTTTTAGAAAATTTAGGAAAATCATAATTTTTCAGTAAAGTTAGTTCCTTTAACACTAATTAATGATATTGAACTAATTATGATTAGATACGAGTGAGTTGAAGCCCAATTCCAAAGGAAATCCAGTGCTTGAGCAGTGAGTGGCCTGTGAATTCGAGGTAAGTGTTGTGTCTAACCTTAGCTTGAGGGAATAGGTATTGTGTGACTACTTGTTACCTGTTTTGTTGATAAATCCAATGTATAGGTGAGGTGACGAGTACCTATACGTTGTGGTCAGGTCATAACATTCGAGTGAAAGTAAATTCTTGTTATTTTGGTAGTTGTAAAGCCTATTACCTGTGATTATCGTTGTTATTGAAATGTTGGAAGTTTGGTACCCGGTTCCACCATGATGGATAATATTGTGAATATTGAATTGAGATTGAAATGATAAATGAAAATAGAAACTATGATGAAATATCGATTTCGTGTGAAATTCCTCTTTGTATGTTGTTAATGATTTTGTGATTGGTAAGGAAGGGTGTAAAGCACAAAAGGTGATGTCGTGCATGAATGAAATGCATTGTGAGAGTAAAAGCACGAAGGGTGATGTCGTGCCTGAATGAAATACATTGTGAGAGTAAAAGCACGAAGGGTGATGTCGTGTATGCTTATTTATGATATGGGGAGGATGAGAGTACACGAAGGGTCGTGCCATGCGATTTCCTTTTCTATTCTTGTTGCTTTAAATTATTGTTCATTACTGTTTATTGTTGTCTTATTGTTTTTCTCACTCCTTATGTTAAATTCCCCATAGCATGATCCATTCCCATTATTGGATATAATATTAACTCTTTAATTGTTATTGTTGTTACATGTCCAGGTTTTATATGGTTCATGTACTAGCATAGTCACTACTTCACCGAGGTTAGGCTCGGCACTTACTCAGTACATGGGGTAGGTTGTACTGATACTACACTTTGCACTTCTGGTGCAGATCTAGGTACCAGTCATAGCTGATTCTTTGAGCATAGTTGAGTTTTTACACGGAGACACGAGGTAGATCTGTTGGCGTCCGCAGATTCCTGGAGTCTTCCCTTATTTATTTAGATACCTTTTTATTTCATTCAAAATAGAGACATATTTCTTTCAGCCCATTTATTTGTAGTACTCTTTAGTAGTTCGTGAATTATGACACCAGACCCTGGGTAGTTATATAGTATATATTTAGTTCGTGGTTCGGTTTATTTATTTTGTTATTATTCATGAAGTTATTTATTTGGAAATATTAGATTCAATATTCATTTTTTGAATTGTTATTCATGTTTAAGCAAATTGTTAAAAGAAAATGGTTAGTTAAGTTCTAACATTGGCTTGCCTAGCAAGTGTGGTGTTAGGCGACATCACGATTCCATGGGTTGGGAATTTGGGTCGTGACAAGTTGGTATCAGAGCTCTAGGTTGGCTAGGTCTCACAATTCACGAAGAAACTTAATAGATCCTGAGGGATTGGTACGGAGAGTCTGTACTTATCCCTCAAAGTCTATAAAGTTAGGAACAAACTCATTTTATTTCTACTCTGTCGTGCGATTCTTGTTATCTCAAATACTTATTGAACTCTTCTATTCTCTCGCAGATGGCGAGAACACGTGCTTCTTCTTCCGCTGACCAACAATCAGGTCCTCCAGCAGCAGTAGCTCCTACTAGGGGCAGAGGCCGAGGCCATGCTAGAGGCCGCGGTAGGGGCAGGACTCAGCCCATTGCTCAGGCAACTGCCCCAGCTGCGGAGCCCCAGATAGAGGTTGATGAAGGGGTTCCAGCTCAGGCTGTTCCAGCAGGACCAACTCAGGTCCCAGAGGGGGTTTATTGCTACCCCGGTATTTCAGGATGCTTTGGTCCGATTAGTGGGCCTTATGGAGAGTGTAGCCCAGACTAACACATTCCCCGTGGCAGCAGCCATATCTCAGGCTGGAGGAGGGGTCCAAACTCCTGCTACCCACACTCCTGACCAGACTACTCCTCAGATCCAGACCCCAGCAGCCAACCTAGTTGGGGTAGTTCAGACAGTTTCTGCAGCCCCGATTGCTGATGAGGCAGCTATGACGTCTGATGCTTTGTGGAGACTGGACAGGTTCATCAAGCTTTTCCATGTTCACTTTAGTGGTGCTACTTCAGAGGATCCTCATGAATATCTGGACAACTGTCATGAGGTTCTTCCTAATATGGGTATTTTGGAGACCAATGGGGTCGACTTCGCCGCGTTTTAGATGACTGGTTCCGCCAAGAAATGGTGGAGGGATTATTTGTTGACTAGACCAGCTGGGTCACCTGCTCTGACTTGGGATCAGTTTTCTTACCTATTTTTGGAGAAATTTTTGCTTATCACTACTAGAGAAGAGAAGTGTCGTCAGTTTGAGCGTCTTCAGCAGGGCGGCATGACAGTTAACCAGTATGAGAACCGCTTTGTGGATTTGGCTCAGCATGCTATTCTTTTGTTAACCGCAGAGAGAGAGAGAGAGATTTAGGAGATTTATTGAGGGCCTTGCTCAGCCCATCAGGTTGCAGATAGCCAAAGAGACGGTGGCTAACATTTTCTTTCAGGACGCGGCCGATGTGGCCAGGAGAGTTGAGTAGGTTCTTGGGATGGGAGGTCAAGGGTCAGACAAAAGACCTCGGCATTCCGGTGGATTCAGTGGTGCCTCATCTAGAGGTGGGAGTACTCAGGGCAGTGGCCATCCTTCCAGGCCATTTAATTCAGCATTTCAAACGTCCCAGGGGGCCCCAAGTGGTCGTGGATCTTATTTGCCTTATTTTGATCAGTCAGCCCTATTGATGCACCTCCTCTCCAGAAATTTCAGGAGGTATCCGGGTCGACAGGGTCAGTTTGCCGGCCAGCAGTCTCGACAGCCGAGGTCTTGTTATACTTATGGTGACCTGAGGCACATTGTTGGGTATTGCCCTCATGTGTCTGATAATTCTCAGTACCAGAATTCTCGTGCTATAGTTCCGACACCAGTTGCAGCACCACCTGCCCAGCCAGCTAGGGGTAGGGGTCAGGTAGCCAGAGGTAGAGGTCAGAATGCTAGAGGTGGAGGCCAGCATATTAGAGGTGGAGGTCCACTTGTCTGGGATCCTCCCAGTGATGTAGTTCAGGGTGGTAAGGCCCAGCCCCGATTATATGCATTCCAGCCACACCCGAGGCGGAGTCCTCCGATGCAGTTATCACAGGTACCATTTCAGTTTGTAATAGAGTTGCTTCAGTTTTGTTTGATCCAGGGTCTACTTATTCTTATGTGCCATCATATTTTGCCTCGTATTTGGTTGTGCCTCGTGACTCCTTGAGTGTCCCTGTTTATGTGTCTACGCCGGTGGGGGATGTTATTGTGGTAGATCGTGTATATCTTTTTTGCGTAATCGTTATTGAGGGTCTTGAAACTAGTGTAGACCTTTTTCTTGTTGACATGGTCGATTTTGATGTCATGTTGGGCATGGATTGGTTGTCACCTTATTATGCCATCTTGGACTGTCACGCCAAGACAATTACTTTAGCTTTGTCGGGATTACCTCGGTTAAAATGGAAAGGGACTCCTGGTCATTCTCCCAGCAGAGTGATTTCTTATACCAAGGCTCGTCGCATGGTTGAGAAGGGGTATGTTTGGCTTATTTGACTCATATTCGTGATTCTGATGCCGAAATTTCTTCAATAGAGTCAGTGCCTATTGTTTGGGAGTTTCCCGAAGTGTTTCCTACAGACCTGCCGGGGATGCCACCCGATAGGGATATCGATTTTTGTATTGATGTGGCTCTGAGCACTCAGCCCATTTCTATTCCTCCATACCGGATGGCCCCACCAGAATTTAAAGAATTCAAAGAACAGTTGCAAGACCTGCTTGATAAGGGTTTCGTCAGGCCTAGTGTCTCGTCCTGGGCTGCACCAGTTTTGCTCGTAAAGAAGAAGGATGGATCGATGAGAATGTGTATAGATTACCAGCAGTTGAATAAGGTTACTATCAAAAATAAATATCCATTACCGAGAATTGATGATTTATTTGATCAGCTTCAGGGTGCCAGTGTGTTTTCAAAAATTGATCTTGGGCTACCATCGGTTGAATATTAGGGCGTCCGATGTTCCTAAGACAGCCTTTCGGACAAGGTATGGGAACTATGAATTTTTGGTGATATCTTTTGGCTTGACTAATGCCCCAGCAGCCTTTATGGATTTGATGAATCGGGTTTTCAAGCCTTATCTGGATTCCTTCGTAATTGTGTTCATTGATGATATTCTTATATACTTCCGCAGTCGGGCGGAGCATGAGCAGCACCTCCGTATATCACTCTAGACTTTGAGGGATAATCAGTTGTATGCAAAATTTTCAAAGTGTGAATTCTGGTGAGATTCAGTAGCTTTCTTGGGTCACATCGTATCAGCAGAGGGTATTCAGGTAGATCGTAAGAAGATAGAGGCAGTCAAGAGNAGACAGCCTTGACTTCAGCACCGATGTTGGTGTTGCCATCAGGTTCAGGATCTTTTACAGTATATTGTGATGCTTCCCGTGTTGGGCTTGGAGCAGTATTGATGCAGGATGGCAGGGTGATTGCATATGCATCTCGGCAGTTGAAAGTTCATGAGAAGAATTATCATGTTCATGACTTGGAGTTGGCCTCCATTGTTCACGCATTGAAAATATAGAGGCACTATCATTATGGCATACCATGTGAGGTTTACACGGATCATCGTAGCCTCAAGTACTTGTTCAAGCAAAATGATCTTAATTTGAAACAGAGGATATGGCTAGAGTTATTGAAAGATTATGACGTCACTATATTGTATCATCCAAGAAGGGCCAATGTGGTGGCCGATGCATTGAGTAGGAAAGCAGTAAGTATGGGCAGCCTTGCATTTATTCCAGTTGGTGAGAGACCGTTAGCTTCATATATTCAGAAGTTGGCTAATTAGTTCGTGAGATTGGACATTTCGTCCATCCATGTTCTAGCTTGTACAGTTATCGCGGTCTTCCTTATTTGAGCGTATCATAGATCGGCAGGATGATGACCCGCACTTGATGGTCCTCAGGGACACCGTTCGGCACGGTGGTGCCAAGAAGGTTACAGTTGGAGATGACGGTGTTTTAAGGATGTAGGGTCGTATATGTGTGCCTAATGTTGATGGACTTCGTGAGTTGATCCTTGAGGAGGCTCACAGTTCTAAGTATTCTATTCACCCGAGTGCTGCCAAGATGTACCAGGACTTGCGACAACACTATTGGTGGAGAAGGATGAAAAAGTATATTGTTGCTTATGTGGCTTGTTGTTTGAATTGCCAACAGGAAAAATATGAGCATCAAAGACCCGGTGGTTTACTTCAGCAGATAGATATTCCTGAGTGGAAGTGAGAGCGTATCACTATGGACTTTGTTGATGGACTCCCACGGACTCAGAGGAAGTCCGACGCCGTTTGGGTTTATTGTGAATAGGCTGACTGAATCAGCACATTTCATTCCAGTGGCAAGTACTTATACTTTAGAGCGGTTGGCAAAGATATATATTCGAGAGATTGTTCGCCTTCACGGTGTGCCCGTGTCTATTATTTCTGATCGAGTTACGCAGTTTACCTCGCACTTTTAGAGGGTAGTTCAGCGAGAGTTGGGTAAACGAGTTGAGTTGAGCATAACATTTTATCCTCAGACAGATGGACAGTCCGAGCGTACTATTCAGATCTTGGAGGATATGCTCCGAGCTTGTGTTATTGATTTTGGAGGTTCTTGCAATCAATTCTTGTCGTTAGCAGAGTTTGCCCACAATAATAGTTATCAAACGAGCATTCAAATGGCTCCCCATGAGGCATTATATAGTAGACGGTGTAGATCTCCAGTTGGGTGGTTTGAGCCAGGAGAGGCTCGATTATTGGGTACAGACTTAGTACAGGAGGCCTTAGATAAGGTCAAGGTTATACAGGATCGACTTCGGGCAGCTCACTCTAGGCAAAAGAGTTACGCCGACCGTAAGGTTCGTGATGTGGCATTCATGGTTGGGGAGAGAGTATTACTTCGGGTATCGCCCATAGGGTGTCATGAGATTTGGGAAGAAGGGCAAGTTGAGTCCTACGTATATCGGACAGTTTGAGATTCTCGAGAGAGTGGGGGAGGTAGCTTATAGACTTGCGTTGCCTCCAGGGTTATCCTCAGTTCATCTGGTATTCCATGTGTCTATGCTCCGGAAATATCATGGTGACCCGTCCCACGTGTTATATTTTAGCTCTGTCCAATTGGACAAAGATTTGACTTTTGAGGAGGAGCCGATAGCCATTTTAGACCGGCAGGTTCGTCAGTTGAGATCAAAGAGTTACCCTTCAGTTTGAGTGCAGTGGAGAGGTCAGCCTGTTGAGCCAGCTACTTGGGAGTCCAAGTCGGACATGTAGAGTAGATATCCCCACTTGTTTTTCAGTTCAGGTAATTTTTTATGTCCGTTCGAGGACGAACATTTATTTTAGAGGTGGAGATTGTGATGACCCAAAGGATCATCTTATGAATTAAGCCTCCACCCCAGGATCATTAGCCTTAAAAAGATTAATTTTATTTACCTTTATTTGCGTGCGCAGTCCGGGGGTGAACCGGAAAGCTTTTTATGTGAAAATATAAGAAATAATAGTTTTTAGAATTAAAATTTAGTTTTTGACTTTGTTCAACATTTTGAGTAAACAGATCCAGATCCGTGCTCCGACGATCCCTGGAGGTCCGCAGTAAAATATGGGGCTTGGGCGTATGCCCGGAATTAAATTCCGAGGTCCCTAGCTTTAGAAATCAATTTTTGAAGAAAATTGTTATGTTGGATTTTTAAGGAAATAAAGAAATAAATTGATATCGAGCCCGTATTTTAGTCTACAGCCGGGTACAGGTTTTTTATGATATTTAAGTCTTATCTGTGAAATTTGATGAGAATCGGAGTTGAATTGACGTGATTTGGACGTCCGGTTGAAAAGTTAGAAATTTGAGTGTTCTTGAGGAAATCTTGAGTTTTAAGGTTAAATTTGTAGTTTTTGATGTTATTTCCAGGATTTGAACGCACGAGCAAGTCCGTATGATGTATTTAGTCTTGGGTGCATGTTTGGTTTAGAGCCCCGAGGGCTCGGGTGAGTTTTGCGTAGGTTTCGGGGTGTTTTAAATTTGGAAATAAATGCTGTAAATCTGTTTCTGGTGCGTATTGATTCATTCTTCATCGCGATCCCGAAGCTTCACACGTGATTGCGTAGAGTAAATTTGTTGGGGGTCGTTTTGTGCTACGCGAACGCATAACCTGGACCGCGAACGCGAAACACTGGGGGGATTACCCTTCGTGAACGCGACCAGGCTAAAGCGAACGCGGAGAGTAATGGGCCTGGGGGAGGGGGCTTGCGCATCTTCTATGCTAACGTGTCCATTGGGCCGCGATCGCGATGGCCATCTTGAGTAAAGCTCTGTGAACGCGTCCTCAGCTCTGTGAATGCGAAGGCCATTGGGCCAGACTCTATGCGAATGCGACAAGCCCATCGCGAAGGCGATGAAGGCCTGTCCAGCGATTTAATAACGATTTTAACATGGGCAGAACCTATTTTCTTCATATTTTCGAACTAAAAAGACCTAGAGACGATTTTCAACCTACAAGTGCATCCTCAAAGTGTTGGTAAACGATTCTAAACTCTTCTCTTTCGATTACCCAATGTTTTTCATCACTTTTCAATCAAAAAATCAAGAATTTTCATGGTAGAAATTGGGGGTTTGAATAGAATTAGAGAATTTTGTAAAAACTGAATTTTGACCTCGAATTGGGATCGGATTTCGAAACTAATTACATACTCGGGCTCGGGTGTGATGACCCAAAAGGGGTCATCCCGTATATTCTATCTAATTCTGTGTTCCGAGGTTGTGAAAACCTCCTACTATCTCACCTCGATTTGCGTGTGCAGCCCAGGCGTGTAGCCAGGAAGCCTTTATGTGAAAATTGATAAAAATGAAAAATTTTGTATTGGAAATTTGAATAAAGTTGACTTCAGTCAACGTTTTTGGTAGACGGACTCGGACCCGTGATTTGACGGTCCCAGAGGGTCCGTAGAAAAATATGGGACTTGGGCGTATGCCCGGAATCGAATTCTGAGGTCCCAAGTCCGAGAAATGAATTTTTAAAGAAAATTATTTTCTGAAAAATATAAAGGTTTTTAAAAATGAAATTTGAGGCGAAACCTGTGATATCGGGCCCGTATTATGATTCCGAAGCCCGGTACATGTTCGATATGATTTATATGTGTTATGTGAAATTTGGTAAGAAAAAGACTTAATTTGACGTGATTCGGACCTTAAATGCAAAACTTAATGTTTATAGAAGTTTGAAGAATTTTCATGGATTTTTAGTTTAATTCATCGTGTTAGTGTTGTTTATTGTGGTTTGAAACCTCGAACGAGTCCGTGTTAAGTTATATGACTTGTGTGGGTGGTTGGACGGGGTCCCGGGGGGGCCTCGGGTACGTTTAAGATGCGCATCGGGTGTTAATAGCACTTGGGAGACAACTGAACCATTGCTGGTTCTGGTGTCTCGCACCTGCGATGGACCTTCCGCATGTGTGGTCACGCAGGTGAGGCAAGGAATTCGCAGGTGCGGAACTTAGCCCAAACCCCCAATCCTCACAGGTGCGGTTCGTTTTCCGCAAGTGCGGCCATTTGACCGCAGGTGCGACCCCAGACTTTTTAGTGGGTTTTCACACCTGCGATGATAGTTCCGCAGGTGCGGTCCTAGGGGGCGCAGGTGCGGAATTGCTGGGCATAAAAGGGGCAGAACCGAGGGTTTATGTTATTTTTACCATTTTCGAATTGGGGAGCTCGGGAGAGGCGATTTTTGGAGGCTTTTGGACCTGGGTAATTTGGGTAAGTAATTTCTATCCATTATATACCAATTTCCATGTTTCCAATCTTAAATCCATCCTTTAATTTCGAAAATTTTGGGTAGAAAATGGGATAAACTTCATAGAACAAATTATTGAGTTTTATTGGGTTTTTGACCTCCGATTTGAGAGGTTTTCATATGTTTAGACACGTGAGTGAATGGGTGTCCGGAAAATATAATTTTTATCTGATTCCGAGACGTGGGCTCGGGGAACTTTTTGGGAGAATTTCCTAATTTCGCGTATTAGCTTCGGACTTATTAATTATTTTGTTTCCTTTTGATGATATTTACTCTATGCAATCGAATTGTCTAGATTTGGGCCACCCGGAGTTAGGTACTCGAGGCAAGAGCATGATATTGAGTTGGTTAGCGCAGTCGAGGTAAGTATCTTGCCTAACCTTGTGTGGGGGAACTACCCCTTAGGATTGAGTCTTCTATGTTGATTGTAGTCTGCGTACGCGTGATGACAAGTGTGTACTTGAACTTATTTGCAAATAGTTTGCCCTTTAGGGAGTTTTGGGTCCTTATTTCCCCGTATATGAATTGAACTTGTTATATATGAATTCCTGATTCCTAATCTCATCTCCTCCNCTTATGTTCCCCGTATATGAATTGAACTTGTTATATCTGAATTCCTGATTCCTAATCTCATCTCCTCCTGTTCAAGTTAGAAGTACTTGCCTAGCATTCCTTGTTTCTTATATGATCTTAATTGACTTAAATGAAGACTTCGTTTTTCCTACCGTTATGCTATGTCTTCCTTTATATGTTGCCTATTTACTGATCATTGTTCAAACTGAGTTTATTCGGTGAAGCTAATTGTCTAAGTGAGATTGGTTATAGTTGATTCCCTTGCCAGGATGATTTGGTTTCTTGGTTGCGAACTTGAATATATAGAATTGTTGCTATATTTGTCTTGTTCTCCCCTCGTTATGTTGTTCTCTCTTTGTGCCTGGCATTCCTCTCAATGGCTACTTCTTATGAGCGAGTTGTTACCATTTTTGTGATTTAAGTCTTTGTAATGATTTGCTCATCGCACTTTGTATTCGGCCTTATTTGCTTTCGCCCCGGTTGTGGCAATATATGTTGTTTCTGTCGCATTATGGTTGTTTTCCTCAGTGGCTGCATTGCATATTTAAATTGGGACTACGGACAGAGATCCGGGAGCTTTCCCCCTGTACTGCATTGCATGACAAATTCTGAGTGGCAGACTGAGTTCCGGTAGTTTATGATTGATGAGATTTGAATCGAAAGATATAAATATATATATTCAAAAGTATAGTTGAAAAACAATTATCTCCAGGAAAAGTTATGTCTAAAGGACTTCTTTTCGAAAGTATATTTGAAAAATATTTGTCTTGCGGAATGATGATATTTGAAAGAGCAGTACTTGGAAAAATGTATTTTACACATCACGTGTTTGATGATATTTGAAATAGCAGTACTTGGAAAAATATATTTTGAACATCACGTGTTTTGTTGATATTTGAAAGAGCAATACTTGGGAAAATATATTTTGAACATCACGTGTTTTGATGATATTTGAAAGAACAGTACTTGAGGAAATATATTTTGAACATCACGTGTATTGATGATACTTAAAAGAGCAGTATTTGGGAAAGTGTATTTGAACACCCCGTATTTGAAGAGACTATGTTATAAAGATTTCTCTTTATAAAAATATATAAATATACATTCAGAGAAAGTATGTTTCAAAGAAGAAATTTCTCTATTCCGAAATGATTATATCTTTAAAGTTTTCAAAATGAACTCACGATTTAAAGGTTTTCACTCGAAGGTTTGACCAGTTTTATTGAGTTATTGGCTAAGGCCTGACGTGAATAAATTGATGCAGTGTTGAGTTGCTAGTGTTTTTATTGGGTTGAATTTCCCGCCATTTGGATTGCATTCTTTCCATTCTCTTTGCGTATTTCTATTATGCTGTCCGTTGATCGTGATTATTGAATTTTCTTCCGTATTATTCGATCGTATCGTTAATTACATTGAGAAATCTTTAGATAGATATTTTGGTTCGGTCATTTATACATCTTGCCTTTTTACTTATTAGACCGGTGGTGTCTTGACTAGTCCTCGTCACTACTTCACCGAGGTTAGTCTTGATACTTACTGGGCACCGTTGTGGTGTGCTCATACTACACTTCTGCACATTTTTGTGTGCAGCTTTAGGTTATGGTTGTTGGTAGCTGCATAGATCGTTGCTGAGGTGACTCAAGGTACCTGCTACTGCGTTCGCAGGCTTCGGAGTCACCTTCCTGTTTTATTTCTATTCAACTGTACTTACTTATTCCTAGACAGTTGTACTTAGATTTGATAGAAAGATTTCGTAGAGCTTATGACTTGTATTTATCGGGTTTTGGGAAATTGTAAACTCTTTCAAGAATCTATTTCAAAAAAATTTTTAAAATTCCTTTATTATTTTTGTTGTTCAGTGGAAATGTTAGGCTTACCTAGTCCCTAAGACTAGGTGCCATCACGATACCCAACGGAGGGAAATTTGGGTCACGACAAGTTGGTATCAGAGCTCTAGGTTCATAGGTGCTACAAGTCATAAGCGAGTTTGGTAGAGTCTTGCGGATCGGTACGGAGACGTCTGTACTTATCTTCGAGCGGCTACGGAACTATCAGGACAATTTCACTTCCTTCATTCCAATCGTGCGAGTTCACTGATCTTGAAGTTTGAAATTATCGTTCCATTCTCTCACCGATGGTGAGGACACGAGCGGCGATTCCGGATGATGCTACCCCGAAGAAAATGTCACAAGGGTCAGAGACAGAGGCCAACGAAGAAACGTGTTGCAATTAAGATGCCTACCAGAGAAGCCGTTGAGGAGTCTCCAGTAGTCCTAGTTGGGGGACAGGTACTGGAGGTTCCTGTAGCTACCCAGACTTCAGAAGACCGGAGTGCAGTTTTGAGTACAATTGCTACATCGGCTCAGGCGGGGTTGATTCTAGTGCACCAGTTGCTTCACAGATCAGGGGAGGAGTTCAGATTCCCACTTTCTACACTCCAGAGCAGCGAGATCATATTGGTCAAGTTCCAGTTGTCATGGAAGCACGGCATGTGGTTTCAGTTCAGCCCGTGGTTAGGACAGCAACATCAGAGGTAGAGCACCTTGGATTTAGAGGTACTGGAAGTACCACCCTTCTATCTTTCAGTAGATTAGTGGCGGGTGATGCCCAGGGTTTTCTGGGGGAGTGTCATCATATTCTTCGTACTTCGGGTATTGTGGAGACGAGCGAGATTGATTTTGTCACATCTCAGGTCCAGAGCAGTGGACTGATCAGTGGTGGCGGCATATGAGTTGGGGTAGCTTGGCCGAGTTAGCCTTACTAGCATGGATTCAGTTTTCGAAGATGTTTTGAGGGAGGTTGCACCTCAGTTCCGTCGGGATGCACAGCGCAAGGAGTTTGAGCAGTTGCGTCAGGGCGCTATGTCACCATTGGATTACGCCGTCAGATTCAGTGAGTTGGCCAGATATACACCTCACTTGGTTGCTTCAGTTAGAGGGCGAGTCCGTAAACTCATTGAGGGACTCAAGCACGGTAGAGAATCTTGGGTCAACCAGTTCAGTTGCATTACCAGCTTCACATGGGAGCGTTTTTTATACTCATGGGTCTCCGAGGATCCGTATCGTATGTCTTCCACAGCCACATCGGCAGAGAGATTGTTTTCAGTGTGGAGATGTTAGCCACAGGGTAAGAAATTGTTCCAGGATTCAGGTGGGAGAGTTATAGCAGGGTGTCCAGGTGGATAGAAGACGCCTAAGAGGGGGAGACCCGACCCGTTTATGTGTTGCATATAGTAGGCTAGAGGCCGTCGTGTCAGATATCATCACCCAGGTATGGCTTGATGTGCTAAGGTGTGGTACCATTGTATTTCACTATAGTCCTGTTGATCAGGACGAGTTCCCATTATTTGTTGTCTCATTTATGAGTGAGTTTCATGTATTGCTCTCTATTTTTGTGCTTGCTCCTGTTGGGAGATTCTATGAGTGGTAGCCGTGTTTATCATTATTTTATTCATCCTTGCTAGTGGTGAAACTGGAAGTGAGTCCATGTCGTCCTTCGTGGTAAGTTTATTGTGATTCTCCTGAGTATTTTGTTTTCGAGCTGTGATTTGATACTCCATTGAGATATGAGTAAATAAGCGCTATGATTTTGTTAGCCGAGATGAATTAGCGGGATATCTATATTGGTATGATATATATTCGCCATGTGTCGTAGAGTTGAGGGCGAGACCCTCGTGATTCCTTGTGATTTGTTCATGTGCTTTACTTCTCTCTTGTTATATTGTTTTTGGTAAGTCGGTATTGATAGAGAGTTATGCCTATAGGCTTGTTTGATAGTACATTTATATATGCTTCTATCTTTCCTGCTTAGCCATTTCGTTATGTGCTTCTTTAGTCCAATTTGCGGGATGTGTGCCCGGTGGTGTTAGCTGTGACTCAGTAATTCGGGTGTCTTCTGATGAGGTCTTCGTGTTTATTCATTTTCGGTATTATGGGATTTGGAAACAGAGAGTTCTTCCATATGTGGGACTAATTGCGAATGTTGAGTTGATTTCGGGAAGTTATGGTGATCAAAAGTGCTATTGAGCCTATGTGTGATGTGCTATGTTGTGTGGTCGTGCCTTATAGGCGTAGACCTGAGTTGATGCGGCTGGTTGAGGCTAATGTCGGACATGGATTTAGAATCGGGTCTTTTGGAAATGTGTAGAAAGTGAGGAATTGAGGTATGAGGCTATTCGATGATGATAAGAAGGCTATATGGCAGTTCTGATGGTGTCATCAGGCTTATGTAGGTTGGGGTGACGTGGGATCACCCGCGGGTGTGTGTTGGAAAATGCGCAATCAGTGATTTGATGAGTTCAAGGTATATCTTAGCACGTTCGAGGATGAACGTTTGTTTAAGAGGGGGAGATTGTGATGACCCAAAAAGGGTCATCCCATATATTCTATCTAATTTTGTGTTCCGAGGTTGTGAAAACCTCCTTCTATCTCACCTCGATTTGTGTGCGCAGCTCGGGCGTGTAGCCGGGAAGCCGAGAAGCCTTTATGTGAAAATTGATAAAAATGAAAAAATTTGTATTGGAAATTTGAATAAAGTTGACTTCAGTCAACATTTTTGGTAAACAGACCCGGACCCGTGATTTGATAGTCCCGGAGGGTCCGTAGGAAAATATGGGACTTGGGCGTATGCCCGGAATCGAATTCCGAGGTCCCAAGTCCGAGAAATGAATTTTCAAAGAAAATTGTTTTCTGAAAAATATAAAGGTTTTTGAAAATGAAATTTGAGGCGAAACCTGTGATATCGGGCCCGTATTATGATTCCGAAGCCCGGTACAGGTTTGATATGATTTATATGTGTTATCTGTGAAATTTGGTAAAAACGGACTTAATTTGACGTGATTCGGACCTTAAATGCAAAACTTAATGTTTATAGAAGTTTGAAGAATTTTCATGGATTTTTAGTTTAATTCATCGGCTTAGTGTTGTTTTATGTGGTTTGAAACCTCGAGCGAGTTAGTGTTAGGTTATATGACTTGTGTGTGTGGTTGGACGGGGTCCCGAGGGGCCTCGGGTACATTTAGGATGCTCATCGGGTGTTAATAGCACTTGGGTGACAGCTGAACCATTGTTGGTTCTGGTATCTCGCACCTGGGATGGACCTTCTGCAGGTGTAGTCACGCAGGTGCGGCGAGGAGTTCGCAGGTGCGGAACTTAGCCCAAACCCCCAATCCTCGCAGGTGCGGTTAGTTTTCCGTAGGTGCGGAGCTGCAGGTGCGGCCATTTGACCGTAGGTGCGACCCCAGACGTTTTAGTGAGTTTTCGCACCTGCGATGATAGTTCCGCAGGTGCGGTCCCAGGGGGCGCAGGTGCGGAATTGCTGGGCAGAAAAGGGGCAGAACCGAGGGTTTATGTTATTTTTACCATTTTCGAATTGGGGAGCTCGGGAGAGGCGATTTTTGGAGGCTTTTGGACCTGGGTAATTTGGGTAAGTGATTTCTATCCATTATAGACCAATTTCCATGTTTCCAATCTTAAATCCATCCTTTAATTTCGAAAATTTTGGGTAGAAAATGGGATAAACTTCATAGAACAAATTATTGAGTTTTATTGGGTTTTTGACCTCCGATTTGAGAGACTTTCATATGTTTAGACTCGTGAGTGAATGGGTGTCCGGAAAATATAATTTTTATCCGATTCCGAGACGTGGGCCCGGGGAACTTTTTGGGCGAATTTCCTAATTTTGCGTATTAGCTTCGGACTTATTAATTATTTTGTTTCCTTTAGATGATATTTACTCTATGCAATCGAATTGTCTAGATTTGGGCCACCCGGAGTTAGGTACTCGAGGCAAGAGCATGATATTGAGTTGGTTAGTGCAGTCGAGGTAAGTATCTTGCCTAACCTTGTGTGGGGGAACTACCCCTTAGGATTGAGTCTTCTATGTTGATTGTAGTCTGCGTACGCGTGGTGACAAGTGTGTACTCGAACTTATTTGCAAATAGTTTTCCCTTTAGGGAGTTTTGGGTCCTTATGTTCCCCGTATATGAATTGAACTTGTTATATATGAATTCCTGATTCCTAATCTCATCNTTCAAGTTAGAAGTACTTGCCTAGCATTCCTTGTTTCTTATATGATCTTAATTGACTTAAATGAAGACTTCGTTTTTCCTACCGTTATGCTATGTCTTCCTTTATATGTTGCCTATTTACTGATCATTGTTCAAACTGAGTTTATTCGGTGAAGCTAATTGTCTAAGTGAGATTGGTTATAGTTGATTCCCTTGCCAGGATGATTTGGTTTCTTGGTTGCGAACTTGAATATATAGAATTGTTGCTATATTTGTCTTGTTCTCCCCTCGTTATGTTGTTCTCTCTTTGTGCCTGGCATTCCTCTCAATGGCTACTTCTTATGAGCGAGTTGTTACCATTTTTGTGATTTAAGTCTTTGTAATGATTTGCTCATCGCACTTTGTATTCGGCCTTATTTGCTTTCGCCCCGGTTGTGGCAATATATGTTGTTTCTGTCGCATTATGGTTGTTTTCCTCAGTGGCTGCATTGCATATTTAAATTGGGACTACGGACAGAGATCTGGGAGCTTTCCCCTTATACTACATTGCATATTTAAATTGGGACTACGGACAAAGATCCGGGAGCTTTCCTCCTGTACTGCATCA